>JAADXF010000311.1:0-23432 GCA_023337575.1 Pythium chondricola | reverse complement strand
ACGCAATACTTCGGGCGAGACGAACTCGGCGGTGCCGCAAAAGGTGTTGGTGCGGTGCTCCTCGGTCTCGTCCTTGGCGGTGCCAAAGTCGGTGATCTTGATGTGGCCGTTATCACTGAGTAGGATGTTTTCGGGCTTGAGGTCGCGGTGGATGATGTTCTGCAAGCACAGAGTGGGTGAGCGATTCGTTCGCTGATCGATGCCCATCGCACACGCAGCACGCACGTTTTCGTGGAGGTATTCAAGCGCCAGCATGATCTCCGCAATGTAAAACTTGGTAAGTTCCAGCGGGCACGCACGGTCGGTGTATCCACGTGCTTTCATCTGCTTGTGGTGTTTCCTATTGTACAAAGGAATCGGATCAGTTCACCACACCAGCAGTCGGTCGTACGAGGGATTCACACTCGTACGTGATCACTTCCAGTAGCTCGCCGCCGCGGCACAGCTCCATCACCATGTACAAGTAATCGTCGTCCTACACGATGAATCGCTCAGCTCCGACCGTGGCGCACAACATCGAAACAAATCCAGTGGACGTACGTGGAAGGTGTAGTAGAGCTTGACGATGCGCTCGTGCGAGACTTTGGTGAAGACCTTGCGCTCCATCATCACAAACTTGACCTTCTTCTCCTTCATGATGAACCGCTTCTCCATGATCTTGACCGCGTACTCGGCGCCCGTCTCCTTCATGCGCGCATGCACTACCCGTGCGTACGCGCCCTCGCCAAGCGTTGTGCCAAACATAAAGTCCGCTGGCGACGGTCCCTTCGACGCCTCCTTCCGTGGGACGTGCTGGCCATGCTGGTCATTTATTGAACCTGCACAGGACATTGACCGGGTTCATCAATTAGGTCCACCGTGGCACCCACATAACATTACGCACCCGAGTGCGAGCGCCCGTAGGCATTGGATCCTCGGCGCACACTTGCCATGCTGCGCTTCGCTTCGCTCTGTGCTGTCTGCTTTGGTAGGTGTGCCTGAATGAATGACCGACGACGCCTCGCCACAACGACGTAGCCGCGACTCTTCCTGTGCTTTAGTTCGCGAGCCAGCGACGCACCAATCGACAGCTCCCACCACACTGATTCACGCTCACACGTATACACAGGAGCGTCGATCTATTTCGCGCTCTATTCCCGCCTGCGCTCTGCGGCAACCGTGCGCTTGCTTCCGTCTTCTGCCGCTGCCGGCGATGGGGCTCGCTGTCTTGTGGAATGTCCCGCGTGTGTCATATGGGGAATCGAACAGGTGGCTTCGGACACGACCGAACAAGGGACAGAATCCCTCGTACAATGCCGGCTCTCCCTTTTCTTCCCCTGGGTCACCCATTTCACCCAGGCTGGGTGAAGTGCCCCATCTCCCTGAACTAATAAAACCTCACGCGGTGACCCGAATGAGATTCAAGTCTGTGAGGCTAAATGTGCTGATGCCGAACCTCTATAATCCGATAATCGACAATAAATTATCACGTCATCTCCTCAAGTTCAAGTCGCGAGCCTCCACGTCGTTATTTAGTACTTCGAAGTAATACCGGTACGGATCACCGTATCCAAGAAGATGCTCTCGGCTCGCGTTGCCTCCGTCGTGCACCGCGCCGCGCCCCGCAGCAGCATCCACCATGGCGCCGTGCGCAACATGAGCGAACTCGTGACGCTGAAGAAGAACGGCCGCGTAGCCATACTGACACTGAATGACCCCAAGCGCCTGAACCCAATGACCGGCGACATGGGCAAGGTGCTTGAAGGTGATCAACAGCGACAGTGTGTACAATACTGTACGTAGTGTGGGACTAATACAGTGCCGTCAATATAGTGCGCGTCGCGGAAGTGAATGCGCGTGCGGATGAATTTGGCGCTGTCGTGCTCACGGGTGCAGGTAAGCTCGATTGTTTCTACCAGCACCAAGATACCATGCCGTGACGCGCTGTACTGTACGCAGGCCGCGCCTTCTCAGCTGGCGGTGATATGAAGTTCCTTCAAGCCCGCATCACGGACACGCCGAGCCGCAATAGGTGAGTCACCAGTTAGAGCGATTGGCTCCGTAGTGATACTCTCTACCTGCTCGTGGGATTGCAACACAGCGCGATCATGCGCGAGTTCTACGGCCGGTACCTGTCGCTGCGCTCGCTCAAGGTGCCGCTCGCGGCTGCCATTAACGGCCCGGCGATCGGTGCTGGCTTGTGCATTTCGCTCTTTGCCGACGTGCGCGTGGCCGCGACCGACGCCAAGATGGGCTTCACCTTTGTCAACCTGGGTCTCCACCCGGTACAGTATGCGCACCATTGAGTCACCACATGAATCTGGACAACGTTGCTCATGCTGCATCCTTCTCCAGGGCATGGCGAGCTCGCACTTCCTCCCCCAGATTGTCGGCGCGGAGACTGCCAACTACCTCATGCTCAGTGGCAAGGTACAGTGCTGTCGTAGTAGTATAGTAGTACCCGCGAAATCAATCGCGATGGTATTGCGATCTGATTCGGGATGCCTATGGTATAATTATTATAATAACTTAGGTCTTCGATGGTACGGAGGCCGAGCGCATGCACCTTGTGAGCAAGGCTGTGCCAACGGTACGTTGTTGCATGAGCTATCTATCGAACCTAGAACTTGGGATCACACCCACAACCTGACTCCTCATATCAGGACCAAGTGGTGGACGAAGCCGTCACGATTGCCAACGAGATGGCCTCGGCGTCGTCCACGGCGGTGCGCTCGGTTCTTCGCACGCTGCGCGCCAAGCAGGACGCAGGTCTCGACGCAGCCTTGCAGCGTGAGGCCGATGCCCAGGCACACTCGTACGCGTCTTCGGACTACGCCGAGGGCCTCAAGGCCATCGCGGAGAAGCGCAGCCCAGCATTCGGACCGTACGAGCACTACAACAACTAGATTCCGCGTGGAAGAATAGACAGTATGGTCACTTGGCTTGGTCTAAGGCTGCTGCTCGCTCCAGAAACACGGTGGCCGCACGGGCTTGGCCTAGACTCTTCAGCAATCCGACCCCGGCCTTCATCTGCTCCACATTGGTGCAGTCACGGAGACACCTTTCCAGCACCATGAGTGCCTTGTCGGTCTCGCCCTTGTTCAGCAAGAATGTGGCGGCATTGAAGTAGAGTTGCGAAGTACCAGGGTACTCCTGGATCGTAGATTGCAGCAGCTCCAGCGCCTCCTCCGTCCGGCCCAGCTCGCGGTGGCAAATGGCGACATAGTTTTTCAGGTCGGCCATCGACATGAGTAACTCACTGTCCAGTCGCGCGCTTAGGATGCGCTCGTTCGCCCGCACAGCGGCGTCAAAGTAGCTACGTGTATACGGTCCCTGTGAGTCAACCGCCTCCACATCCAATGGTTCTAATGGTGCGCGTACCGATAGGCTTCCGAGATATCGCGCATACTGTACGAGATGAGTCCTCGCGTCAAGTAATGTACCGGCTGCTCTGTTCCGCGAGTGATCGCTTCATCAAGAAAGCGGATGGCGCTCTGCACCGTGGGGCTGCGGCGTATGTCCTCGATGGTCGCGCTGGGGTTCTCCGCTCGCCATTTTTCGAACAGGGTCATACCTGTGTACCCGGCAGCCTGCACATGAGTCACGTAAACAATCATAATATCAGGCCTACGTCGTTCAGTGTACGTATGCATGAGACGCACGCACCGTCGGCTCCTTCGTCGAGAACGAGAACGACTTCATAAAGTGGCGCAACGCCACGAGCCGTTGTCGAAGATTGGTGTATGCCAGTCCCAAGTTGACCCGACCTTCGACTTGGACCGAGTGAATGGCGATCGATACTCGCGCGACAGTCAGCGCTGTGGTTGGATCCGAATTGAGCTGGATCTTGGCGACGTTGTTGAGCACCTTCACGTTCTCTGGGACGATCGATAGGGCCGAGATGAAGAGCGTCTCTTCATCTCGCCATTCCAGGTTGCGGTTCGCACTCATCCAGTACCCAGTGAAGAGCACAAAGCCAGCGAGCCACGTGGCCAATCGGCGTGCCTTGAACGATACCAACCACCACTCCATTGGTGAACGACGCTCAGCTTCTTTCTCTCCTGTGGCCAATGCGTCAACGAAGCGGTCGGTGACGTAGCCAATGAGAAGGCAGAACCCAACGCTGGGGAAGTACAAGAGCCGCTCAGCGACGATCGTACCCACTGGGAAGAAGAGGTTGGACGCTGGCACGAACGGGATCACGCCGAACGCAATACACAGCAATAGTGTTGGCCGTCTCACGTTGCGTAAACCCACTGCGAACCCACCCAATACGACTGTATACGCCAGCGCCGTCAGCAGATTGCGCGGGTCGAAGACACTACGGATGACCGGGATGGTCTTCAAGCCATAGTCGTAGGAAAACCACGTCGGCCACACGAGTTTCCACAAGTACCACGCGTGGATGTGTGCGTACGACAGCACGCGCGTCAGTGGTCTGGGCTCGGTGTTGATGGAGTTGGCCAGCGAGTTGAACACAGCCTGGGTCTGGGTCCCGTTGATCTGCAAGCGGATGAGAGCGAGTAGTATCACTGATACCACCACACACAACACTCGTTTCTGTCGTTCTGCGTGGTGGAAATCGCCTTCTTTTGCAATGGCTGCAAGTAGCTCATGCACGATGTAGATGCCGAAGGTGGTGAAGCCGAGTTCCTTACACAGGCTTGCTGTTTTCACACACATAGCGTCAACCCTTGGGACCCGTTTGAAGCCACACAGCGTACGTATCTACTCACCCAAGATCGCCAAGCCAATAGCCGCGCCGACATGTATAGGCGACGACCGCGTCTCTGCTCTATTGTACGCTAGGTACCCTGCCAGAGCAAACAGCACGCACAGCATGTCGGCGCGGCCGACGATACTGGCGACGGAATCGCAGTGAATCGGATGCACCGCGAACAGCAATCCGGCCACGCGAGCGCCCCACAGTGTAGGCGCTTTCTCGTACTTGCTGAGTACCACCGAGGCGATCTTCCACACCAGCACGCAGCACAGCATGTGGATCACAATGTTGGTTCTGTGAAACGCGTGCGGATCGTGGCCATTCCAGTAGTGATCCCACCGGAATGATAGCACCGCCACGGGGCGATAGCTCTTGTGGCTTCTTGCGCTGTCGATCGGTGTCCCCCAGAAATCATGGGCAAAGATATCGCGCCACGGCGACGTCGAGTTCGAGAGGGTGTTGACGTCCTTGTTTCGAACCAGTGCGGCGCGATCGTCCCACACAAACCCGTTGTTGCGCGAGCTCCATGCCGTGAGTAGCCCAATCAACGCGATCGCGGCTGCGTCTTTGGCGCCGCGCAACGGATCGTCCGTGTGCGTTGGTCCCCTCATGAATGCGGAAATGAGCTTTCCATGGATTTTGAGCAGCTCGATGGTCTTCAACTTGATCAAGACACAAAATCCTGTATAATTTAATCCGATCAAATCCACTGATATACTTTATATATGTGCATCCACTACTCGCAGCGCGTGTCGGCCACGTGAAGCCATCACGTTTCCAGCAGGTAGGCGACGCCACCACCAGACACACTAGAGGGGTGTACTGCTCCTCTGCGTGAGTGTATTAATATGCCCAGGTGTTCTGGCATCGCGAAGGGCGAAGCTTGCAGCACGAGTGGAGTCGGATGGCACGCCTCGATCATAATAATTCATCGTAAATCAGTACATTTGCGGTGTCTCGTCAGCTGCACGAAATAGTTTGGCCTATGCATTTTAGCCAATCAAATCCACCTGATGGCTGTCATGGAGCAAGGGAGCAAGGAAGCGGAAGAGGGTCAGCGTCGTCGACACCTTTAAAAGCGGGCACGGCGTCGACCGGGGTTCTCTCTCAGCGCGAGTTGACTAGCGTGGAGTACTGTACTGTATTGACTCATCGAGTGAACAATGGGCGAGGTGATCCGCGTGCTGCTGCTGAGCCCTCTCTCGGACACCACGGCGCTGGTGTGTCTCGAGCGGCCACTCGAATGGAACAGCGTGCTGTCCGACTTTTACCAGGTGATCACCAACACGGATGACGAGCCGAGCGCATCGCTGCTGGACAACTGCAAGATCATGCTCCATCCAAACAAGTCCAAGAACGAGAAGGGAGTAATGGTGCGTTGGTTTGCTCATGTAGACATCGCTATACCGTGTCCATGAGATTCATGGAGCTCTTGTGATGCGTGTAGATCCGCAAGAGCGCGCTAGACCGATCAATCCGCGACGGAGACCTCCTGTCGCTGGATGGATTCACCATGCAGACGCCTGACATGACGGCACCGCCTCAGGAAATCCTGGACCTCGTCGATACGTTTGACTTTGACGCACAGGGAGAGTTGGAGCCTCTCCCGTCGGTGGACGCAGCCGACATCAAGTTCAACGCTGACCCTATCAAGCCTGTGAGCACAGCGCCAACGTCTGGGCTGATGTCGTCTCCGTCAGTGTCGGCGTCGTCATCCTCACGGTCTCGCAAGTCCAAACGCGCACGCAGCTTGTCGTCCAAGTTCTGGCTGGTGAACAAACTCGCCCAGAGCGGCAAGATCTCGTACGTGGGATTGATTGTCTATACAGCCATGGTACCTCGTACTGATGCCATTCTGTATGGTACAATAGGAAGGAGCAGAAGGACGCATTGAAGATGCTGTTGATCGCGTCCGACGACTCGGCATTGCACCAGGCATTTGAGCAGTATGAAGAAACGGGCGATCTCGACACGCTGCTCAGGGTGCAGATCAACTCCAAGAAGGCGTTCGCCGGGCTGCCTCCTCTCTCGACCGAGAACTTCGATTTCAACATCACCGAGAGCATCGAGAACGAGCTCGACTTTCTGTCCATGTCCAACTTTTCCACTGACGCGACGCCGAAGTTGCCATCGTTTGCCGGGACACAGGCACCAATGGCGTCACAACCTGTCACGTTCACGGCGACGGACGACATCAACTCGCTGCCTCCGTTTGACGGCACTCTTGGCGAGCTAATTGATGGCTCGTTGGATACGCTGATGCCTATTGGCCATGGCGACCCACCTGGATTGCCCACAGCACTGCCTGGCGATCTCCATGGTATGGAGGAGTGGTTGAAGGATTAGATAGTTTATAGTAGCGTCTCCGTAGCTCGTGGGATCATTCGTTCAAGGCGTCTCGTAGAGAAAAATTGAAGAAAATGTGTGTCTATTCTGTCTACTCACTCGGGTTAACGCGCTCGACTTGAAGGAAACTTACCACCCTGGCGTCTCCTTGGCCTCCCAGACGTCTGCCGTGTGAGGTGGCGACAGTGGATTCATCGGCGTCTTCTTCAAGTACTCCTGGTAGACACACATCGAGAGAATCAGCGCTCCATCAAGCACTTAAACCAATGCGCACGCAACTCACCACGCGTCTCTCATCGTCCATCAGGTTCGAGCGCAGGCATTGGTACATATTCTTCCACGTTGCTGAGCACTCATCAGCACGGCCGTATCGGTAGTAGTGGACCATTTGGTTGCCAGGAGCTGTTCGATGGCGATGTCGGTGAATCAAACCTGAGACGTAATCACATCATCGAGCGAATGCGGTACGTACTGACGCACAAGAAGGCACGGTCAAGGAACCAGCGGCAAGAGAATTCTTTCTTCTTGTCACTGTCGCTTTCGTTGCCGTTCAGAAGAAACTCTTGCAGGTAGCGCTTCGCGCGATCATTGTTGGGGTTCGGCACCGCTTGTTGTTCTTCCGCCATTCTGCTTGTCACAACGACATGAGCTCCACACCCGTATTAATAGTGACATTTACCTTGATTTAATGCCACAATGTACTAAGATAGTGTGATTTGATGCCCCGTCTATGTGTAATCAGGAGCTCGACATTGCTCTAAGTGCTGCTGCAGGCCAGCACGCGACGAGAAGTTCCATCCCTTCAACTTGAGCTCGTGGAGTTGGTCCTGGAGAACTTTCGTGAGCTCGATTGTACTTGCCAGTACGCTCTTCAGCTCCTCTTGCACCAGTGCACGGTCAGTAGCCTTGGTAATGAGCCGCTTGGAATTGCTTGGTGGATGGTGTGTCGAGTGATTCATCGAAGCGAAGGCGAGCTCGTTCGTCAGATCCGCCATGGACCCACTAGAGTCCATACGACTTGTTCGAATGCCATGGATACGGTGCTTGGATTTCTTGACTGTCACATTTGATGCAAGGGTTGCTGGCGGCTTGGAGGCGGTGCTCGCCCGTCGTTGGTGCAACTGACCTATCTGCACGCTCGCGAGGCGCTCGAATTCCCTGAGTACGCTTCCACGGTTAAGGATCACAAACACTCTGCAATTGTTCATCAGCGAATAGACAGAAACGTTGGAAGGATATGGAAATTCTCGACCGAGACGACCCGCTCTGTTGAGGTCGGGTCTGATATCTTGACCATGTGCATCCCGTCTCGATCCTGTTCGGCATCATAGCATACATTGCGTGCTCAGTCTGAAGAGTGGGAACTCAATGATTGTAATCACGTACGGGTGCGATAGCGAACGTGCGCTTGCTTCCAAGGGCAGCTGACATCTTGTTTGCTTGCTCCTACGTGTTCAGGCGGTGAGACATCGGTTTGCTGCTCTTATCTCACGCAAACGCATACAATCTTCTGCGTCATCTTCTTCCGGTATTCATTCTCTTCACGCAACAGTTCTTGCTGCACACGATGGTAGGTATCAGTATCGTTTAATACCACGACACTCTCTCACGTCCACTTACAGCAAACTTGCGCTCGCGTTGCTTCCTCTTCTCGGCTGCCCGCTTGAGGAATGCAATAGACAGCGCTGCACGCTCCTGTTCTTCATCTTGTTGAGTGAGATCGATGGGTTTTGGCTTCCGTGCTGATTGAGGACGCAGCCGGACAACAGGCGCTGATGTCGGTCGAAAACGCGGCTTGTTGGTGGCTGCAGTATCGACCACACTGTGTGTGTGAGACGTCTGAAAAGCATCACATCCAAACCAAAGAGACGACGGACGCATTTGACGGGAGAGCTTTGCTTCCATCTCTCGCTGTGCGGCTAGTGCTTCGTCGCCAAACTCGATGTCATCTTCGTCATCCTGGATCAGAGTATCGATGCCGTCATCATCGTCATCGTCCATCGAGCTCTGTCGATTGTAACTGTGAGTCGGAGGCCGTCCCACTGGTCTGCTACTTTGAGGGCGTGGTGGGCGATCGCGCATTGCCATTACGTGAACACTCTTCCTCTTCGAAGATGCTTCTAGCAAGCGCCCTTACTTCACTTGAACCAAAATAGCATGGTGATTCTTCATGGTGATTCTTGTAGGCAGGATCAAACAATAAGCTCCGCGTTGGTACATTGCAACGGACTCATGAGGAGTAGTATGCGTCAAACAACAGGACGAAGAAGTGTTTCCGTCGGCACGAATGCCTCGTGATTCAGAATTTTTGTTCGTTGTGTATATTTCTTTACCCATAAACGCCACCACTACAGTCTGAGTGGAGAGCGGCGCCAAGGCGGAGGATGATCATCTACCAACTTGACTCGCTACCGACCGCAGTCACGGCGAACTCGCTCAGTGGAGCACGTCGCGCCAACCCTGTCGGCACCGGACATGTGGGCCACTTGAGCGAGTATAGTTTTAATGTCGGCGTTTACCAGCGGGTGAGCTCCGCGCGCTCGTCGGCGAGCTCCTCCGCGTCGGCGACCTTCTCCACGAGGTAGTTGTCGAAAGGGCGCTGGATGGCCTGGATTTCCTCTGGAAGGTACGAGCGCTTCAAGCTGCAGTCGGCGGCACGAGCGATGCGGCGCGTGCGCGAGGTGTATTCTTCCTTCGCGATCCAGTGGAGCGCCTCCTGGACGGCAGCCGTGTCGACGAGCGCGTCGTCGTACTTGAGGCCGTACTGGGCGAGCGACTTGCTGACGCTCTTCTGGTAAAGGTTCGCGATGCGCGCCACCAAGCTCATGTTGATCCCGTCGTCTCTTGCGTCTGCACCGGCGTGTGGTCAAGCGTTTCTTTCATACACCGCCCACCACCGCAAATTGGGCCAGAGGCCACCCACCAAAGAGTTTTAAACACCTTTGGGACCATAATATTGGTTGCAATTGAACGGCTTAGGTGATATTTTGACCAGTTATACGAGAGGGGAACTGTTGTGCGTGTTTTTTTGCACGGACACCACCAAATTATCTATGAATTACTTCATCAAATATGCCGCATTTTGCAATTATAAGGGTTGAAGCCTGGTTTTGACAATAGTTTATGAAGTGGTTTATAGGAATATCATATCTGGAAGAGTTCGAGGATGTCACAACGGGAGGGGGTGAAAATCTACGTCTTTGTCATCACAATGTTCTGGTCGTGCAGGATTTGCGTGCCATCCGTCCGCGCGGGTCTCTAGCATCGCCAAACGTTGGAACCACAAAAAGCGGTGAAACATCGTGCCGGTCAGTTTTGCAGACGTGGATCATCAAGCAGCGACTCGCCCCCTCATCAGATCAACATGGCGAACCCTTTGAAGGACATTATTATCGGCACTGGCCTCGGCCTCGTCGCGGCCGCCGCGTGGAAGAGCTTCACCGCCAGTGAGATGAAGCGCATCGACTCGTTCTACAAGTGGAACGACTTGCAGCAGGCCAAGAAGGCGGCCTCCGCCGGCGACGACGAATAAATCTCCCCGACGTGCCAACCAATACATCGTGGTCGAATACGGCGACCAGGCGTAGGTGTTCAGGGGTGAATGAAAGAGAATGTGGGGCGATTACAATGCGTCTTGAGCGAGAAATCCAGCGAAGGGGGGCCGTATCTCTTTCTCCATCGTGCTTCGGTATGTTAAGATGGAGACGTGCAGTCGCCTTGGTGGAGTTTTCGATCAAGCCTCGTGATGACGTGCGCATGGAGCCGCTCGGCGAACCGTGTTGGACCCGTGCGTCGCCGTTCTGTAGCAACCCAGTTCTCGGTCAATAAGTCTTTCGAACACTTGCGTGTGGTATCCAAGTTCTGCCTGTCGTAATAATTAGTTGATTGTATTCATCTACACGCTTCCACTCTTGTCATGATCCATGGGGACGGCGCTGCTGCGTTTCCCCCCCCCCGGCATATTGGACGACTCCTCGTTGACCGTAGGCATCGACCGCAGAAACCCATCCGTCACTAAAGCGGGGTAGCTCTTCAGTTTGATGCAATTTTCAAGGGATTCGAGGTCAAATGAGGCTGTACATCCACTTCGAGGACGTGAACACCAAGTGGACCAAGCGACTGACGCTCGCTCCCACGGAAACCACATTGCGCGTCGCCCTCGAGCAGTTCTGCGCACTGTTTGCTGCCAAATTTGCGCGTCCACTGGCACTAGAAAAGCTCCAGCTCCAGACTGAGACCAACCAGAATGAATGCACCCGGCGGCTCATCACGGCAGACAAGTACGACCAAACACTGCAGCAACTCGGCATCCACCCGAAGGATAACGTACGTACAGCTCTCCTCATCATGCCTTACCTGCCGACTCATCTACAGATCAATGGGGGCTGTAGTCGGCAAGCGACAAGGCCACCTGTGACGTGGAACTCGTCATCACCCCGCGCCCCACCAAGCCATCGACACCATCCACACACGCCAAGACCACAGGCAATGCAGCTATAACGAACAAGAAACCTACAGCGCATCACTCGCTGTCGTCTTCAGTCTCTGCGATGGATGTGCAGTTGCGCAGCGTGCTGGACTTGGCACTAAGCCACCTCAAGGCCCGACGCCACCGGGCGGCGAGAGAGACCTACGAAACCCTGATACTTAGCATCGACCCACGACACCCGGAGGCGCTGCTGGGACTCGGAGAGGTCTACTTTTCGATCGGCAAGTTCGCCGTCGCAGCCGCCAAGTACTTTGGCGTGAGCTGGCGCACGCACCATCGCGAGCCGCAGAACAAGGCGTACGCATTGATGGCATTCACGAGCGCACTGAAACTCGCCGAGTGCCACCTCAAGACGCGCAAGTACCACGATGCACTATCCACACTGGACGAGCTGCAGCAGTTCCTGCGCAAGCACTCGAAATGCCGCAGTTTCTTCAGCGACGTGATCGACAAGGAGCGCATGGAGGCGCAGATGGACTACCTCCGAGCCTGTGCGCTGTACGAGCTCAATCTACCCGCTGAGCAAGAGACTGCCATCTCGCTGCTGATGCATCTGCTGCCAGATCTGCAGGACCCTCGCGTGAACCTGGATGCGTTGCAATTGTACGCTCGCATTGCACAGGACCGTGGACGAGCGAACGAAGCACTGAGTATGCTGCTGCGTGTGCTGGTGGGTAAATCGACCGATTACTCGGTACGCAAGCAACTCGTGTCGCTGTTGAGTGGCAAGAACGGCATCGAGCGACTACTGTACTCGGTGCCGACGACGACACCGTCGGCAGCCGCGGCGTACGCATTCACAGCCACGATTCTGAAGGATTTCAGCGCGCTGGAAGCGTCCGCCAAGTGCTTTGAGCACGCGCAGGCCCTCGCTCTAGCAAACGCTGCCTACGCATTGAACCGCGCGCATGTACTCGAGGTCAGCAATCAATACCGACCAGCGTACGAGTCGCTCGTGGCGTTCTTTCGAGCCAGCAAAGATCTGAAAGTGCTGGATGCATTGTCCGTTGGTGTGTTTGTGAACGAGCTAGAGGCTGATCCATGGGGTGTGACTCAAGACGAGGTTCAGGCATCGCTCGATTCCTGGTCACTGGTATGGCAGACCAGCAATGGGGAAGGCTACGCTGCAATACACCGAGACGGCGCCATCCACCAGCCACCCTACAGTGTCAAAACGCTGCCGTCAAGGCAGATGACCGAGCAAGAGCTCGATCTGCTCGCGTGCTGTTTCACGATCGTCAAGATTCTCTTCATCATTGGACGACTACACGCTTTGCCGCGGTTGATCGCGATGCTGGAGCCGCTGCGACGCGGTCGCCAGCTCCACACCACATCGATCCGCAACGAGCAAGCGTACTACATGTGCATCGCCCAGTTGCTGAGTGTGCAGCCAGTACTGAACGTACCACAGCTTGACGTGGATGTGCCTTTCCCTGGTTCACAAGCGAGAGACGACGTCGTCTACGTTTGTGGGGACTCGCACACTCTGGCGACGGCGTGGCGGCGTATCCAAGTACACGGTAAGGAGGTACAGCTTCGCCCGGCGCTCGTGACAGGGCTCAAACACTGGCACCTGCGGAAAGCGTCCGAGTTCTACCCCAAGGCCAACTTCTGGCACGTGGTGGCATCACTGCCACGACGGTCGCGCGTCGTGTTTCTGTTTGGTGAGATCGACTGCAGAGAAGGCATCGTGCGAGCAGTCGAATTATGCAAGTACGAGTCGATCCAGGAAGGCATGGAGCACACGATCCGCATCTTCATGGATACACTGGCTGAGGTGGTGGACAAGTACGAGATTGAGGCGTTCATCCATCCCGTCGTCCCAGTACTCAATGAGACGCGGTCGCTCGTGATCCAGTACAACCAGATCTTCCAGACACTGGTCCGCAAGAGCTCGCGATGCAAGTGGCTCGACTTCTTTGACGATCTACTGGAAGGTTCTCCGTCCTCGGTACGTACACGCACGCAGAACGTCATAACAACGCGTCTTCCGCAACTAAGCTTGGCTCGGTGTTTGAAACTACCGGTACAGCTGCGACGGTGCTACGCTCTAGATGGGACCCATTTGCACCCAAGTTACCTCACGCTGCTCGAGCGAGAGCTTCGTCGTTTGTTATACAGTACTGATGAGAGGTGTGAATGACTCAAGGGGTGAGGCAGCTTGGTCAGGGGCGATTCGATTCTACTCCACTGCCTCGCGACAAGGATGCGCTGGGGGAGGTATTATTAATACCCCTGAGAATAGACGCGAGGGATGTGATGTACTATTAATAGCAGTGACGCACACGCTCCATCATACTACACTGAAAGCGATCATCGTCACGATGATGGTGTATGGGATCGTGGCAACCAAGAATGGATCGCCCCGTCTACAGTTTAGGCAAGGATCTCCTCCCTTACGGTAACGTTACAGTGGCTTCGTCTCAGTCACCAACGTCTCCGATCCACGTTGTGGGTCATGGAGGAGTGGCCCCTTGCTTCCATTCCCTCCATGCCATAATCCTTTTGGAAATGTGACGCTCCTGTCGTGTCTTCACCTCGCCATCATCTCGGCTCGTTGGCACCACGACCGACCTACTCGCGAGCGTCGTCAAGGGATTAGGCAAGGAGGCGATCAAGATGTTTCGTCGCGATGCCACGGTGGCTAAATTCATCGGTGACAAGCAGCTCGTGACTGGCTCATGGATGCACTGTTCCAGCACAAGCGCAAATTGTACGAAAAATGGGCCCAGGACACGCCAAAGAAGCACAAAAAATCGCTCAAGGCTACCCAAGACGAGATGATGGAGGACCTGCTCAACGGGGCCGCCGTGAATCAACCATTCAAGGTGAAAGCCAAGGCCGAAGATGCCAGCGAACTCTTGCAGGAGGTGGTCTGCGTACTGTGCGAGCTGATGCCCAGCCATGAGCCGCTGCTGATCGAGGTCACGCTCGCACCAGGGGTCCCAGAATATAATTCTTTATTGATTTTACTCTCAGCAAAACCATAATAAATTATGCAATATGGACTCAGAAAATAATACATATTGCAGTAATATGTAAGGATATTACCGCTAATCTTTACCGCTAAAGTGGCCTCTATAGCGTCTATTCGGACCTTTTTAGCGCCTTTTTGCTGAAATATACGGTAATACAATCAATATGTCTACCGGTATTGATTTTCAAACGCCACAAACAATAGTCCATTATTCAATCAATAACAATATGACGAGTTATTGATATTGAATTATATTCTGGTAGCCCTGGCTCGCGCACTGCGTGCAAGTGTGGGCTGGAAACAAGTCGTCGCCGAAGAACCGAAGGATGTCAATGGCTTCCTTGCGCTTCTGGAGACCGAGCTCGCGAGCGAACGCTGCTGACCTGTTCGGCTGCCAGATCTTTGTCAGCACAACGTTTTTGATGGAGCTGGTCCCATTCTTTTACAAGGGACACGGCCACGAGAGATCTGATCTCGATCTGCGTCGTCGACAGCCGTGGTGACCTCAATCGATGCGGGGGCGACCTCTTTGAGCGTTCCGCGAAGGAGAAAAACAAGGTGGCTTTGGACGAGTGAAAGGCGTGCGTGGCTCGGAGAGACGTTCGCCGCCGTGGGCTCCCCTCGGCGCTCGGCAAACCCCAAGACGCTCAACTTTATCAACCAGGGCGTGATGATCCGAACCAATCTGAACCCTGACCGGGCCGGGTACTTCATTTTCACAGCGACTCTCCCCGGGTTCACATCTCACGAGCTGCGAGACTTTACCGGGTGCATCGTTCCAGATCGCCATAGTTCGAAGAACGCCTTCTTCCCCGGCTTTATCTTCACAGGCAGCGCACAGTAGACAAGAGATCTTCATGGTCGCTGGCCCCACCGAGGGTAGGATCCTAGGTAGCTTCCGGTGGGTGGGTCTGTCTACGAAGGGCTACTACAGCACCATGCTCAGTTTGGCAAATAGATGCTTGGCGGTCACACGAAGGCGGTTGTGTAGCTACTTGAACCATTGGATAAACATACACACTCTGTTAGCGGAGCTGGCATTATGCTGACTTTGTGGAGACGTTGTTGCGAGGTGGTGGAAGGGGAAGGGGGCGCACATCGATCCGATCTGCCTCAGCATCCGTCGGTGAGAGCGAAATTTCGTTGCTGTGGTTGCACGGCTTCGTCTGCGTTGGTCCTGTTTGTTCCTTGCTGTCCTCCGTGGAGGAAGAATGACGTGATCGAGCGGTATCCAGTACCTATTTCTGGCGGCCCAGCGTGTCGTCTGAGGACTGTCCGCCCATTGTCGAAGGTTGGTGTAACGATAGATAGTCCCACTGAAACTGTGTTCCGTGTGGTTGGCCAGCCTCCGTCACGGACAAGATGTCCGGGTTCAAATCAGAAGAGTTGATAGATCATGGTGGGTTCATTCTCGATTCTCAGAGGATATTCAATAATACGCACTACCCAGGGTTCATATACACATGCAAGGTCAAGGCGGGACTCAAAGCATTAGCGTCATGACGATCGTCTACTACACGGAGCATTGAAACAATCGTCGAGCAGGTGGACCATCCATGCTGAAGAGATAGTGATTCGAACACACTAGGAATCTGCCATCTCGTCCACCCCTTCCTCCACGAGCCGGTTGACAGAGACATAGCGACAATCGTGTGGTGCACTGTAGTCAAAGATAAGACTAAGCACGCGAGCATCCAGGAGACGGCATGGACTCGGCACGGTGCTGCTCGCGCTCCGTACAACACTGACAAACCCCAACACAATGGAGCGGTTCGGCTCTGCTCGGCGCAGGCGTGCGTTGGCTGAAGTCGACCGCCCATTGGTAGCTTGTAGATCGGCTTCTCAGGCACGGAGTAATTCATAATCGATGTCTCCGTACTCGTCGTAGGCAGGGGCAAGCGTGACTGCAACATGTCTGATGAATGGGTTCAGCTGGAGTGCGTTCACCAGGGTTCGACAAGCCACATCGTCGAGTCTGTACGTGTCCGTCGCCTCAACGTCTCCGTCCAGTGAGAACTCACGCAGGGAGCTTGTCAGCGGGCGACACGTATCTTGTCGACGGTGGAGAAACCTCAACACGCTGTCGCGACCGTGCAACACAATATCTCGGAGGCGCAGTTCTTGAAGGTGCAGCTTGCTTGGGAGAAGTGGATCTTTCACGGCTGGGTCAAGGAGATCCATGGATTCAATGACGCACTTCTCCGCATGCAGCAATCGCAGACTTGGGTAACGCAGGACCGCTCGAAGCACGTCTGTGCCGATTTGCTGGCGGGTTAATCACGCGTACAGCCGTACCTCTTCCGCATCGCCCAGCACCTTTGCAAGTGCTGTGACGACGCCCAACTTCTGTAGTTCATTCCTCAAACGACACACTCACGGCGCGAAGACGTACCCCTGGATATCGTTGCTTGAGTGCATTCGCAGCGGCTTGGAAGTACTCGACGTCAGCAAGCGTGAATGCTTTCACATTCAGGCTCACAAACTTTACCGGCTCTGTGCGTGTCAATGCTGGCAAGAGCAGATCACGAATCACGGCCCTGCGGTTCGCCAGGGACGACAGCATCCGTAGCAATGGCATGCAACGGATTGAGTACATGGTCGGTAGATCGCCAATGACGCCGCTGATCGTGTGGAGCAGCGAAGAGCGATCACGCTGTGGAGGAACATCTTGTTCGGATGGGGTTACCTCCACGATCAACTTGGACGGCGCACCGTTGAGTGCATCAATAAACTCTTTGAACTCGGCTTGCGAACACAGTACAGAGCGTGGATCAAGGTGCACTGCGCGGAGCTCGACTCGTACACCAGTCTCGGCAAGTGTCTTTGCCGCTGTGACCACGCGGTGATTGATCGACAGTGCCTAGAGCGAGAGCTTGAAGCCTTCAAACTGAACCGGTACCAGCAGCTCTCTTGCATGACCACGGTGCTCGCCTACCGCTGGAAGAGGCGACTGCGTGGCCTTCAACTCACGCGCGCTTCTTGTTAAGTCAGTGAAGAGATCTTCGCTCTCACACAAGCCCAGGTCGCTGTCAAACGGTGTTGCTGTTAAGACTTTGAGGGACACGGGGTTGTCCACGGTACGCTGACTGTCTTCTGGGTCTAGATAGCGTACCAACTCCTCACGGATCCATTCGAATTCATTCACAGACGCCACCGAACTCTTTGTCAAGTCGAAGAACGATGGTGCAAGCAGCGGCAACAGCAAGCCAGCTTGGTTCGTGGACAAGATGAGTACCGCACGCATCTCCGTCGGCACGCCGCGCGCGACTGCCGGCATGCTCCCGGTATAATCTTGATCATCAGGCAAACGACTTGACTTGTTATCGAGAACCTTGACGAGTAGTGCGGGGTGCGTGGCCAGCAAGAGACGCAGCAGATCAATGACCGCGCGAGCAAAGTACAGACCTTCCACTGCACTCGCGGAGCCCTCAAATTCGTCCAATTCCAGTGTGGCCACGAAGATAACGGTCAGCCCGTCGAGCCAGCGACGCAAGCGCTCCTCCGTCAGCAGCTCTTGCCTTGTCATGCTTGTCAAAATGAAAAGGTAAATTTACAGCCCCACGAGAGGTCACTAAAGTGGAATGGTCATAAATGGGTTACATCGTAACCGAACGTACCCTCGTTATCACCTGCACCAACCAACCAACCAACCAAAAGGCTCGAGACGACGCCAATCAAAAGGTCACCAGGACATCACGATGGCGCGCGGTGGAGCAGGCAAGAAGGCCGCGGGCAAGAAGCCTGCAGGAGGCCGCCGTGGCCGCGGTGGCAATGACAAGGCCATTCGCCGCGACGTGTACTCGGACGACGAGGAGGAGGCCGCCGCGGAAGAGGCCAAGCTCAATGCCAAGATGGACATTGACGGCATCTACGAGTACGAACCACCGGAGCACATTGAGCAGGACTCGGAGATCGACGAGGACGAGGCGTTTGACTCGGATGATGAGGAGCAGTATGGTATCTTCTTCAACAAGACCAAGAAACAGCGGAGCAAAGGCGACACAGAGGAGGAGACTGCCACTGCTGCTGAAGAAGAAGAGGAGGACGACGAGGGCGGTGATTTGCTGTCGGATATGCTCGGCACGACGCCAGCCAACCGCCTCACCACCGCCAATGATGGACAGGCAGAGGAGGAGGAGGAGGAGGACGACGACGACGCCGACGACGCATTGCTCGCTAGTGATGACAACGACGATGAAAACGCCACCAAGCAGCAGAACCTCAAGGCGCTCGTGGACGGCCTCGTGCCGACCAAGGACAAGAAGAAGAAGAAGAAGCAGGCGGCCGAGATCACCGAAGCCTCGACGCTGGCCGCATCACTGCGAAGTGGGTCCACCACGAGCGAGAACGCGTTGACTCTGTCGAGCCTGCTGGGCGGAGGAGAGGACGCCTCCTCTTCCTCTTCGACCCTGGCCAAGATCAAGAAGCAGATCCGTGAGCTCGAGGCCGCCGCGGAGGCCAGCGGACCGCTGACCGCGCAGACCGCACCGGTGGTGGAGGAGCGTGCAGCACGCAAGCTAGCCTACGAGCAGAAGAAAGACGAGGTGGACCTGTTCCAGCCAGTGGTGCGACGCAATCGCCAGAAGGAGACCGTGGACTTTCGGGAGCAGATCCCCAAGCTGGAGAACTTGACGGCGGCTGGCCTAGCGGGCAAGTTCCGCGCCGAGACCTCGCTGGAGAAGGACGTGGCGGCGCTGCTCGCGGCCGGTGGCCTGAGCAGTGACAAGAACGTCGCACAGCAAGAGCACGATGAGCTGGCGCAGAAAAAAGTATCGGTCGAAGAGGTCCAGGCGCGACAGAAAGAGCTGGCCAAGCTGCGGTCGCTCATGTTTTACGAGGAGCAAAAGCAGCGCCGCGTCAAGAAGATCAAGAGCAAGCTCTACCACAAGATCCGCAACAATCAGAACAAGAAGGAGCAGGAGAAGCAGCGTGCCCAACTGCGCAAGCTGGACCCGGAACTGGCGCAACAGCTGGATGAGGAGCTCGCGGAGAAGCGTGCGGAAGAGCGACTCACGCTCAAGCACACCAACACGTCCAAGTGGGTCAAGCACCAGCTCAAGCGTGGCCTCCACGCTGACAATGAGACCCGTGGTGCGATCGCCGAGCAGCTCCGTCGTGGCCAGGAGCTACGCCGCAAGATGGACACGGCCGACAGTGATGATGATGGGGATGCTGTGGACGACGGCGAGGACGATGAGGATGGCGAGGAGAATGTGGACGCCGCGACGCGGTTGCAGCGGCGGCTCCAGCGCCAGGCGCGTGCACTGGTCACCGAGATCGATGGCGATGGCCAGACCGAAGCCAAGGGCCTCGCGGGCATGAAGTTCATGCAGCGTGCAGTGCAGAAGCAGCGGGAGAAGGCCAAGGCCGAGGCAGAGAAGCTGCTGCGTGAGTTGAATGGCCACGACGTGGACGGGTTGCTGTCGGACGGTGACGCCGAGAGCGACGACGAACAGCGCACACGGAAGAAGCGCAAAACGAACAAGGCGCCGCTGGTCCAAGCCAGCGAGCAGGACAAGCAGAAGGTGGCGCAGGCGTTGCCACGCGGATCCTTGCAGACCAGCAACGTGGCGATGGATCGAGGACTGTCGGCGCGGGCCGGCGGTGCGATCGCTGTGGACCTGGGCAATGGCACGGGCTCGAACGGTGTGTCCGTGGCCACTGCCAGTGTGGACGGTGCGACCGTCCAGCTCGGTGCCAAGAAGCAGACCAAGACAGAGGAGGCTGTGGACGCGTCCACCGCAACAGCCGCGGCAGTGGACGTGACGGAGGAGAACCCGTGGCTGAACAGCGCGGCGACAGGCGGCAAGAAGAAGAAGAAAAACAAGAAGAACAAGAAGGCCAACGGCGCTGGTGTGGACGGCAGTGTGGACGTGGGCAAGGCACTGGACGCGCTGGCCAAGTCCGTGTCCGCCAGTGACGCCAAGGCCAAGAAGAATGGCAAGAACGACGACAAGGCTGGCCTGGACATCGGTGCCGCGGCTGCCGCGGCCGTAGGATCCAAGCGCAAGGCGGACGCCGTGTTGGATGGTACCAGTGTGGCCAAGGCGGCCAAGACCGAGGCGTCCACCCAGGACGAGCTGGTGCGTCGCGCGTTCGCATTTGCGGACGAAGGGGAGGACGTACTGCAGCAGGAGAAGGAGGAGATCGCCGCGCGTGATACCCAGGCCCAGAAGGGCGCGGAGATCGCCAAGCTTGTGGGCATGGCTGGCTGGGGCAGCTGGGCCGGCGAGGGCGTGGCCAAGTCATTCCGCCAGCAGCAGCGCGAGCAGCACGCCCAGCGACTGGCCGAGGCGACCAAGAAGCAGGTACTCCAGAAGCGTGCCGACGCCAAGCTGTCCAAGGTGCTGATCAACGAGAAGAAGGACAAGCGCGCCGCCAAGTTTTCCGTGCAGGACGTGCCGTACCCGTTCACGTCCCGGGAAGAGTACGAGATGGCGATGCGCAACCCGTTGGGCAGCGACTGGAACACGCCGGCGGCCACGAACGCGCTGACCAAGCCCAAGCTGATCACGCGCGCCGGCCAGATGATCGACCCGCTCAAGCTCAGCAAGGAGGACAAGAAGCAGGCCAAGAAGGAGCTCAGCAAGCAGCGCAAAGCCAAGTTTTAGTTTTAGAGAGAGTGACCGACTTGTATACACTACTTCCACGATTCACAAGACGCTTGGTTGATAAGTTAGGGCTAGCTAGCTAGCTACACTAGCACTCGTACGACAGTCTACACCACTACTCTACACACGACCCAAGGCCAGCACCAATGCTGCGACGGTGACCAGTGGCAGGATGGCGGTCTCCGTGGTGGCGCCAGAGGCCACGGTCTTGGCCACCTCTCCACCGTTGATGGAAGGCATGCTGCTGGCGGTGGTCGTCATCGACGAGTCCAGGGACCGCTGCTCGGACGGGACGTCTGTGGAGCCAACGATGGCGCCATTGACCAGGAGCTGAAGGTCGTTGTCCAGTGTGACGTTGAAGCGGTTGGCCGTGGCTGAGAGCTGCTCCTCGAACGCGATCGCCGACGCCGAGGTGCCATCGTACGGCAGGCCGCTGGCCTTGGCGATGTTGCGCACATGGCGCCACGTGATGAACTCGACAAACTGTGTGGACGTGAGTGGCGCGACGGCCAGCACGATGTCCTGGGCCGTCATGAGCAGCGTCTCGAGGGCGGAGAGCAGGTCGATGCCACCGAGGTTGCACTCGGCCATGTCTGGTAGAATGGTGGCGGCCAGGAAGAACTGGAGGCATGAGGGTGACGATGCGATCGCGATAATCTGGTCGTCATTGGGGAGGTACCCAGAGTAGGGTAGTAGGGAGTAGCCGTTGGTCTCAGCCACGCAGCGCTCGTAGATGTTGCGGTTGCGGCCGTAGAGTGTGGACAGCGACTCTGCGAGTGCGTCTGCACACACGGGCGTGTTGCTGCTGGCGTACTTGACCGAGGTGTCGGCCGCAGCGACGGCCAGGAAGAGCACTAGGAGCAGCGCGACCGCGTGGCTCCGGCTGTGTAGTGGCATGGTTTATTGATACACTGTATGTGTGTGGGGTCGTTTGTCGAGTCGGAGTAGTGACGACTGAAGTGAGGAAAGGATAGCAGAAGGATGGTGCCGGGGTCTGGGGTTCCAACCGTTCACTTGCTCTAGGGTATGTGCGCGCTCTCTCACTCTCTCTCTCTCACACTCTCTCTGCTCGTCGTAGCTGTTCAGAATGTGGGGGAACGGGGCAGATGATGGAGCTCTCCAGCTGTGCTGATAGGTTTGTCGCCTCACAGCAATGATGATGATGATTCCCCCCCCGAAACACATGCGGCGGGTGTCCGTTCGTCGTCTCCCGTGGATGAGATGGATGATATCAGACCCTAAAATGATGTGGACCGCGTTACTTACCGCTGTAAATAGGATATTGTACCTATGATAACGTGAATTTGAGGAGAAATGTCCGAAATTAAGTGGCAGTGACGCCTATCTGGCATGGACTTGCCACATCTTGCGGAGCGTACTGAATCCGCCACAGGTGTGGCGGATTCAGTTCCACCGTGTCTGTCCCACTTGCTGTATGAAGGCGGTCTGGTGGGAATTCCACCGGCATCCTCATTACGTGGTGAAAATGGTGGGTGGAATAACGCACAGCGCGCCCCTCCATTCATGGAAGAAGGATTCCGTGGACATTCTGGGTACGGATCCTAGGTGAGTCCTCCGGCTCCCTTGGGAAATGCTGATTCCCAATGGGAATCGGCATCTTCCTTGATTTGACGGGATGGGCAAGGAAGAAATTCGCGTCGATACGGTACAGTGCACGGCACCGTGGCTGTTGCAAAAGGAGGAAATAAATTATTTAAGTGGATTGGACCCATTTGTCGCAATGTAAGTGGATTGCCCACATCCACTTATAACTTATACTAATAGTTACCTACAGTAGTAAGTTGCGAACACGTCGCCTTGGAATCCACTTATAAGTGGATCTGGGCGATCTACTTACATTGCGACAAATGGGTCCAATCCACTTACCAGGTAAATTTTTTATTTCCTCGTCGCAAAAGCATGTCCATTCCACTTGAACCACACTTCTCTCTCTCTCTCTCTCCCTCTTCTTCAACATCGAATTTGCTTACCAACCATCAACTACACTGTCTTACATCCTACACCAACTACACTGTCTTACATCCTCCACCTTTTCACAAGCCACTACATATTCCCACGTACACTCAATCTCCATACAACGGTACCCAGCGCAACCTCGTCACCACAGCTCTGCCATCAGCACCGCCACGGAGACGGCGAGGATCGACGACCAGTAACCACCCGTGTGCTTGTCCTGCACACCCGACGTGGAGCCAGAGGCGTTGCCTTCGCTCGCCGTCACGCCTCCAGACGACGGCGAGTCCCCGGTCTTGGAGTTGTTGGATTCCATCGCGTCGGGTGAGTTGT
>JAADXF010000310.1:0-23460 GCA_023337575.1 Pythium chondricola | reverse complement strand
CTGGTTACATCGCGTGGAGGCGGCAAGAGCTCGCTGCTGCGGCTGCTTTGGCTCATGAACGAGAAAGATCGAGAAGCAGAAACAAAGATTGACGCCTCGCTGGATCACCGGTTCGCGCCGATGATCCTCAACTGGCAATCGAAACCCAACTCCTGGTTTGAGCATCCAACCGACGGCCTAAGTGTTCGCTGTCGTGCTGCGGATGAAGCCACGCTTTTTGCCCCTCCGAGCCGTGTGGATGCAGCTCGAATGGTGTTTGTGGATGACCTGGCGATGGAAGAAAAGGTGTCTGCGATGGATGAGTTCGTGCGAGGCGTGGTAGACCATGGATCGGCGATCAACTGGTCTGGAAGAAGTGTGGCATCCATCAACAAGGCCTTCGGCGCAACGCTAAGAAGACACAAGCCAATGACCACGAAGAGCCGCCTGCCAGGCCCATTTGAGAGACTCTTGAGGCATTTCGCAGTCATTCACCTCCCCCCGATGGATCGAAGCCAGATCCAAGGCGTGTTTCGCCTGGTGTTTCATTCATTCTTCGACGTGCCCGGTGAAAACCCGCAAGTTCGATCGAGTGGAGGAGGCCGCACAGGGAACTCACTCCCACTGCCTGAGATTGTGCTTCGGGCGGCGGTCGATCTATCATTCGATACGCTCACAGTGCAGCACACGAGTGAGGATCATGAGCTGGTCCACGGATTCACGTTCAACCTGCATCACCTCGACGCGATTCTTCGGCGCACACTTCCCTTCGCTCAACGGCTGGCGATCCCCGCCGACGCAAGCACCAGCCCCGAGCAAAACGGTGCAACGCTTCTCACGCTCGGGAAGCTGCAGCAATGCTGGTGCAGTGCCACGCGCGACATCTACCTGCTCTCGTGCACTCACATGATGCCCACGGAGCCATTGTCAGAGGCAAGACCCGACACCGCACCAGTTCTCGCGATCGACGACGTCAAGAAGGTCACCCAATCGATGAAGGCTACGAGTGAGAAATACTTCAGCGCCACGATTCGTGAGGACCCTGTCGCCACGATGAGAGCCGACATCGTATTCGGTGTCTACAGCTACCTGACAGCGAAATCGATGCTGTCGCCAGTCGATCAAGTGCGCCTGGAGGAGCTTTTGACAAGCAGCACGAGCGGTTCTTCTGGTGCATCTGGTAAGAGAGGGAGGCAGTCCGTCAACGGAAGTTCGCTGCCCACGACACTCTCACGAGACGAGAGAGCGGTGAAGACAGCACAGGAACTCCTCATGGACGCGACATCGTCGGCAGTTTCTCACGAAGGAGCTGAACACCTGCTGTTGCAGCTGCACGTGAGCAGCACCACCGGCTGCCACCAACTCGTACAGTCCCTCCAGGCACTTTCGAGCGGTGCCAGTATCATCATCGACCGTCCCATCTCGCGTATCCAACGAAGCGTGCTATGGAGAGCTTTCAGAATCGAGGAGTTTGAAGTTTTCGACTGCAATGACGACCACAAGATCGGCTCTAGCTTGCAGGAGGTGTGGCACGAGGCGCTCTTCCCAGTCGTGACGCGTGGCCAGCGCGTTCTCATGTGGATCGATGCGCAAACACTGACGGATGCCAGCCTCTCGTTCCTTCACGAGGCCGTGCAAGCGTTGTGCCTTGGTAAAGAACCACCAGCCTTCTTCACGTCTCACCACCTGAAAGCTCAAGCGACCATAGCGTGTGCGCAACACCACCAGACCCTCGAACTACTGACGGAAGACCATGTGCGAGCTTTCGTTCGCGAGCAGGTGCGCACCAACTTTCGACTGTGCCTCCTCGTCGACAAGGAGTCTAGACAGGCAAGGCAGTTCGAGGCCGTGTCACAACTCGCTCGGATGAGTGGCACATTCCAATGGGTATCGTTCGAGAGAATCCATGTACAGGCAGCGAGTGGGTATCGGCGCCAAGTCCTAGAATGCGCGCTCGACGAGCTTCGAGAAGCAGATCCACATGACGACCCAGAGATCGATCGCAACCGATACCATCTTTTGCTGGAAACGTGCACCTCGCTGTTTCAGCCCGAGTCGTTGGAGGCACAGCACGACGAGTTCCTGTCATTCGTCGTCAACACTGTCAAAGGAGTAACCGGCCGTGCTGATCTACTCAGCAAGCGCATCTTGGATTGCGAATGCTTGATAGGACGGCTGGAAGATCTAAACAAGCGTGTGCCGTGGCTGCGTGATCAAGCCTGCATCCTGGGTGGGCGTCGTGCCCAGCTCACGCAGTGGCTCCAGGAGCTGGAGGAACCAGTCCAACAGCTGCAGGATGAGCGTCAGGGGTACGAAAGAACGCTGGTGGAGCGCGAGGACGACCTCTCGGGCGATGAAACACGGGCGCTTCATCGACGTATCACGATGCTCGAGCACAAGATCTGGGCTCACCACGCGATGATGAACGAGTACGACCTCGCTGGGTGTGAAGCTGCCAGAATCGCCCGCGAATTGCAAGAAGAAGCAGATCATTGGGACCACCACACCGACATTCGTGCGGTCGCATACACACGCTGTGTCGCGAAACGAGATGCTTTGCGCTCGGCAGCTCGTGACCCATGCTGGCTGTTGCGCGACAGCCTCAAGACGACCAAGACCTTGATGCGGCAGCAGCGTGGAGACGGGAACGATAAACCGATCGTCCTGGATCCGAACGAAGGTCTAGTCTGCGAGTTGTGGCGATCCAGGTTCCCGTGTATTCGACACAGCGACCCCGACTCGCTTGCACTGCGCGTGCTGATGGCGATGGACAGCATCCACGACCGCATCCCAGTCGTTGTCGACCCGACTGGCTTGATGCAGTACATTCTTGTCCATATTTTCAGCGGTTTACCGTGGTTCGTCGACGGCAACGGCGACCACGAGCGTCGTGAGCCTGCCGTCACCGCCATCGGTGGTGGTGGCATCAATGGTATCGTGGTCCAGTGTGATGGGAGCGAGAAAATGTGGAACAAGCTGCGCGAGGCCGCGGAGAAGGAGGTGCCCGCGTTACTCGTCAACGTCGCAAATGCAGATGTGCCCTCGATCGCAGCGTTTGTCCGACGGCATTGCAAGCAAGTGCCCAGGTACAGAGGCCTCAGCGAGCTGACACTCGCGGCATACGCGCTTCAGTTGAAACAGGACGAAGCCTACAAGCCAAAGGACACGTCGGTGGCTCAAGCCGGTCGACGAAACTCGAATGCAGTCGACCGATCAACCATTCGCGCAGGTGTACAGGAGCTCACATCGACGGCGACGACAACTTCGAGTTCAAGCGCTGGATCTCGACGTAGCTCACTGGCTGGTGATCAAGCACGGCAAGATTCGTCGTCGCCGCGCCGAGCGTCGTTAGTATTGGCTGCCGGGACGGGTCATGTGCCCCGCCAGAGACTGGGATTCCTTCTCTATGGCGTCGTGCAAGCGTCGGTAGAATCTAGCGCCAGCCAGCTCTTCCACCACATCCGAATGGAGTGGCTGCCCAGTGAGTTGGACCTGTTCCTGCGTGAGTGCTACACTCGTCGATACCAGAAGAAGCTCGCGCGAGACCTGTTAGAGAGCAGACGGATGATCGGCGATGGCGCTCACCGCGTGATGCTCGCTGAGAATACAGTCTGGCAAACTGTTGCGGACCCGTTGTGCGTCTGTCCTGAACTCCGGCAACCGTTTATGCTGCGTCTTCAAGCACTCAACGCTACTCAGAACACGTTCAACTCGGAACGAACACACACGGAACTGCAGCTCAAGATCCTCATGACGCGGCAGAATGAAGCATCCAGCGTGTCGTGTGCAATCAATCGCGTGCTGGCGAGCGCAGCCGAATTTGTCAGCACCGTGCACTTGTCCACACCAGCGACATACACGCGAAGCTACCGGTTCTATGAGCAGGTTTTCGACCAGGCAGCAGCGTCGCTGATCAAGTCGACTGGCAATCAGAACTCAGACAGCTTGGCGATCACGCACACGCACAGCATCATATCCGCCCAGATCCTGGAGACGATCGTCGACACGCTAGTCTCGCCAGCTCACCACAGCATCTTCTGGCTGCTCTACGCCATGTCCGAGCTACGTGGGAACTCCGTGGGCGTCGCGAAGGCGTGGCTCGTGTCTGACGGACTCCCAGCGCCAGTCTGCCACGCTCCAGTCGACAAGGCCACGCCCAAGGACGAGTCGCCCGCTGCCATCGTCACAAGCACTGCTAAGAGCAGCCCCACACCAGAGAAACCCACTCGTTCTGCGACAGTCATGTCAGGGCAATCGCTGGTCGAACGCCTGCGACGCAAGGTACGTGTGTGCACACTCTTGTTCGAGCAGATCGGTCGCACGACCGACGCCACGGCCGCTGCGCACAGCACCGCATCAAGGAAGCTGACGCCGGCATCGATGGTTGCTGGCTCAGCGCCACACGCAGCTGCGGACGACGCGATCGACGATCTCCACAAGTGCTTCCGTCGTGCAGCACGCAGCGTCAAAGCGATGTGGTGTCAGTGGAAGCTGGCAAAGGAGGACCAGCGCGACGCCGTTCGTCACGCCATTTCTTCACTGTACGGCGAGGCCAAGCGCGGTGGAGTTGTGACCACGAAACACAAGCAGAGCGACGTCATCGGCTCGCCGTCAAGCACCACTCGCGTTCTGAGTCTCTCGGACGTCGCATCAGCAGTGGCTGGGATCACGCTGTCGGCTGAGGGCGGCCTCCGAGGCGATGAGTCTTCCATTGAAGATCGTGTCGCTCTGGCAATGCTGGCCAAAGTCTACTTCCCACATTTGCTCCAGGGCGTGTGGATAGCGGCATTTCCTAGGGACGAGAGCGTCACTGTCCAGTCAACCGCCGCTCTTCTCCGACTTGATGTGATGGAAGCAGAGCCTCCCATGGCGCTGCCAGCCACGATCGACGTCGCCTGGCGTCGCAATGATCTCGTCCACCTCCCAACACGCGTGCTTCTCTACGACCCGACGAATAGCCACGACACGGTGGAGATTCTACTCTTGTGTGCGACCTCGCTGGCTACGAATCCGCTGCGTCTCTTCTCAATCGTTGACCACCACGAGTACGAAGCGAGGCTACGAGACACGCTGACGGCAACGATCACGAGCAAAGAGCGCTTCGCATTGGAGATTTCGAACCCCACGCAGTTCGATTGGATCACCTCGATCGTCTCCCAGATCATCAATCAGCACGCCTTGCTCTGCGTCCCAGAATGGTACATCGTGTGCGACACCGCAACGTTTGAAAGCGTGTCAAGCCACACGCTCGGGTTCCTTCACGTCCACGCGATCG
This sequence comes from Pythium chondricola, assembly GCA_023337575.1. Lineage (NCBI taxonomy): Eukaryota > Oomycota > Peronosporomycetes > Pythiales > Pythiaceae > Pythium > Pythium chondricola. The sequence goes on along the minus strand of JAADXF010000310.1, from coordinate 18,206 downwards.
ATTCGCACAAGGAGTCCATCGAGAACCACGCGCGACTGACTTCGTACCTTGTGAACCGAGCAGCAGGCGTGAGTGACGTGGATGCAGCCACGATGGCGCGAAGACTGATTCACCGCAGCGTCAATCCTGACGGGGAGCAGACGCCGCTGTCGGTAGCGGTCGGGGAACTTGTCGCACAGATCAAGAACGTGCAGAGCCATTCGGACAAGAGCCAGCGGCGGCTGATGCAGGAGCTTACTGTGGAAGTCGCACCTCCACCGAATCAAACCAACAGCCAGCGTACCAGTCGGGACCAAGATGACGTGGAGGCTGCTGTGGCGTCGGCGAGGTTCCTCGGTGAACTGCTCCTGATTCCAAGTGCAAAACAAACACTAGAGGCGAGCAACATTTCGACCTGGAAGGATACCTACGCTTCGATCGCCAAGGAATTGGACAAGACACGTCAACTGATCGAGGCTGAAGCCGCAAGACGCAGTGACAGCGCCACTCGGTCGTTTCCGCCTTGGTGGAGTGCACTCGTTGACCTAGAGCTCCAAGCGACCTGTCGACTAGCTATGACAGTGTGCGATACAATACTGCGACCCAGTGAAGATACGAGCATGGCGAGTGGAGAACAGCAAGCTGATCGCGCTCTCATGGCGAGAGGATTGGTCCCTGTCGATTGGCTACTCGACCGCGTGCCAGGGCTGAGCGATCAGTGCTACTCCAACATCGCGAGCGTTGCGCAAGTGTTGGTGCTCGTGCTGTCCAGAATGGGGTTTCTCATTCAACGACTCAGCGGAGACGCACCGCGTTCCCTCGAGCTGTCGCTGTTTGATCGGCCGCTTCAATTGGTGCGGTCGCTAGTGGGAAGCTACGCTTCCATCAGCAAGTGCGACGCGAGTCGTGTCTGCCTGCGCCTCGAGCCAGCGAGTGTTGTAGCTGACGATGCATCAACTACGACTGATTCTACAACGAGCAGGACGCCCAAGAACAGACACGCAAGTAGACGGTCGATGCAGGCGCTAGACGACCCGCGTGCCGTGATTGGAACCGTCAACGCTACAGGTTCCTGCTTCATCTCCACTGATAATGGCGTGGTCAGTGGCGTCCTCGTCGACGGACTCGTGCTCGCAGAGCGCTGCGACGGCCAGATCCGCCTGCACTCGCTGCCGACATGTCGACTCGTGTGTTCTCCCGAGCCAGAGCCCACGGCCACCGACGCTGCCGCTGAAAAATGCGAGGTTCCCGTGTCAACGCTGCTGTCCACCTCCTCGTTCCAGCACTTCCCAGCCAGCTTCTGGGGAGCGGCAGGCCCCCAGGACACAAGCGGCGATCGCGTCCGACTCACGCCAGCATTGATCGCGTCGCATCCTGCGCTCTCCAGGTCACAGGCTGACGGCTGCTGTGATCTCGTCCTCTGCATCCCAGTGTTCACGCCCGACGACGACGACAGCGATGGCTGAACCACACGCGGCGAGCGTGGTGCACCATGTATCGGTATATATTTCTGTATAGAACGCCGTGATCAACTGACCCAGTGCTGCTTGGTCTCAGCTCGAGTCTTCGTCGCTCTGGTCGAATTCCGGGTCCTGGTACTGCCCGCCCTTGCGCGCCACGCCCGACGTCGTGTACCTGGCCTTGGCCTGCAGCAGCGTGTGGCTACGAATGATCATACCAACATCAAGTCAGCCGATGCAACCTGGCACCTGGGATCTCGGACCTCGGTCGTACGTACCCTACCACGCCAATACGCAATTCAAAGTTCTTGATCTCGACCGCGAGTGTCTTGAGCGCGTCTTTGATGGCCACGAGCGGCGACGTGTCAGTCATCTTGGCGCCGCGCTCGTCCATCACGGTCTTGGTCTCCCGCAGCTGCTCGGTGATCGTCGCATGCTCGCTGCTCATCACGTCCACACGGGCCGAGTCGTCTTTGCACTTGTCCGTGACCGCCTGGAGCTTGTCTTTCAGCGCCTTGAACTCGTTGCACAGCGCCTCGTGCTGGCTGTTGACCAGCTTCTCCTTGCCGCCCATGCGCTCGATGGTCTCCCGCAACTGGACACCAATCAGCTTGAGCTGCGTGGTGGCTCGCGGGAGGAGCTCCTGGATCAACACCTCGTGCTTGCGTGTGCGCTCAATGTGCGTGTGCCACTCCTTGCCGTCGTCCTCGTTGGCATGGAGCTTGAGCCGAGGCCCTACGCGCTCCAGCTCGGTCTTCCACAGCAACGGGTCCACCTGGCTCACGATCATCTGCTGGTAGCTCTCCTCCAGCGCCGACGTCTTTCCTCCCTTTGCACTGCGCACCACGTCGCTGTAGAGCTCCTCTTCTTCCTCCACCGCTCCACCCGGGCCTCCTCCTCCTCCTCCTCCTCGTCCTCCTCCGCCAATATCATCACTCCCGTCCACCTCCGCGTCGTCATCAGCCTCCGCTTCGTCCGCAAAGTCCTCCTTCGGGTACGTCGGCCGTGTCCAATTAAAATTGCGAGCACCGAGTGCCTTGTCACTGAGAAAATCGAGCGCCGCGCACGCCGCCTCGCCGTACCCGAGTTTGAGCTTGGAGGCCGGGAAGTCGAGCGGGAATCCGAGCACTTTGAGTGCGAGGATGAGCTTGTTGACGCTCGAATTCGGGTCGTCGTATTTGTCCACGACGAACTCCTGGCTGCTCTGCTTCATTAGGAATACCACGAGCTCCAGGAAGGACTTAAACTGGGCACTAGAACAAGTGGATCGAGTCAAACCCGAGGTAGGTAGGTAGGTAGGTTAGGTACCTAGGTACCTAGGTACAATGCCAACCCAAACGGTGTGTACCTGGCGTTGCCGGTGAGGTAGGCAAACTGGGTCTCGATGTACGGTGTAAAGTTCTTCTTCTTGCCGAGCTCGCGCTCATAGTTGAGGATGCGCAGCTTCTCCAGTACGTTGCCCATGAGCGTGACCGCCACGTCCTAGGTATGAAGCAGAAATCAGTACATTTGGCTGCGCTCGCCCTGGTGGCTGGGACCCACATCTCGCGGCACGGCTTCGAGAGGCTTCTGCTCGCTGCTGCCGCGCTCTGCGTCCTCTGCGTCGTCCGCCATCGTCAATATAGAGTGGTTTGCTGAGGCCAAATGCTGGTATAATAGCTCTTCACGCATTTCGTGTGGCCGCGAAAGGTCGTGGAAGGAAATTCACGTATTTCAGTAGACAGGAGACCAAAACATCCATTAGACCAGCTATGACATAACCAAATACAGTACCATGGTCAAATTTAACTAATATTATGACATTCACATGAAGCCCGCCTTCTCCTCCCGAACACTTCAAGCAGACGTCACCACGGGCGCTTGCGCGTTCGCGTCGTCGTCCTGTTGCTCGTCCTCCTCGTCCTCGGTCGAGTCTCCCTCCTCCTCGTCGTCCTCCTCGTCCTCCTCCTCGGCGGCGTTCGTCCCATTCCCGTCCGCGGGCGCGTTGCCAGGCTCCTCGCCGCCGTCCGTCTTCCTTAAATACTTGCGCGCCTTCCACAGCCGGCAGTGCGACTTCCACCGGATCTTGACCGCGTCCTCCGTGCGCCCGGGCAGCATCGCCGCGATCACCGACCAGCGGTTGCCCAGCCGCGCCTGCGCCTCCAAGATGATGCGGTCCTCCTCGGGTGTGTACGCGCCGCGGACTATATTCGGGTCTAAATGGTTATGCCAGCGCTCGCGGCACTGTTTAGACGTGCGTCCTGGGATTTTAGACGCCACTTCGCCCCAGTTCTTATTCCCGCCGGCCACCAACCGCCGAAGCAGTTCGTCCTCGTGCGGCGACCAGTGGCCCTTGACCAGGCCAGGCGCCAACACTTTGGTCCAGCGCTGGAGACACTGCGTGTGGTTGCGGCCGGGCACCTGCGCCGCGATCGCCTTCCAGTTCTTTTCCTTGTGGTTCTCCACCGCCGTACGCAGCGCGTCGTCCTCCTCTTTCGTCCAACGCCGAGGATTCGCCTTCCGTGTCGGGTGCGTGCGCTCCAGTGCCGCCAACGATTTGGCGATGGGCAGCGTCAGGTTGGCGCCGTGGTTGACCGCCGCGGCCACGAGCTGCTTGGCCGTGATCGACTTGCGCTTGACCGGAGAGGTCTGGCCGGCAGTGTCGGCGGAGGCCGACGTCGGCGTTGGGGCCGACACCGACACCGACGGGACGGCACCAACTTCCAACAGCTGGTGGTGTTGGTGTTGATGATGTTGGTGTTGGTGGTGGTGCGACTCGGCGTTGGCGAGCATACTCGCAGTTGGCGTCTGCACCGACGTTGGCGTGGGCAGATTCTTCCAGTCCACAAACGGCGACAAGTGGCTCATCATCGGCGTGCACGTGGTCATCATCGGACTCGTGACATAACTGGCAAACTCGTGCTGCTTGGTAGGGTCAATGTAAGGCGAGGCGATCGGCGCCAACAGACCACGCGAGAAGATGGAGGGCAATGCACCGGGCGTTCCCATTGGGCTGGGCGCCGTTGGTGATGGCGACGGCGCCGACACGAACAAACCGGACGGATGCTGAGCGTACATCGCCGCTAGATCGGCTGGTTGTGGCGCGAAGATCGACAGCGAATGCGTTGGCGACATGCTGGGGAGACCGTACGGCACCGACGACTGAATCGCCGACAAATCGCGTGTGTTGCCTGCCGTCGGCGTGGCAGCAGACATCATGGATGGTGTCTGCGGAGGCAACTGGTGGCGTGGCGAAGGAAGCGGCATCGCGAGAGCTGGAAGTGGGCTCGGTGTCCGTGTCGGTGCCACCGAGTTGGTGTTGGTGTTTGCCGTAGAACTCGGTGCGGCAGTCGCCACGGTCGTCACCGCAGCAGTGGCAGCCGCGGTCACCGAGGACGATGAACCAGAGCTGCTGCTGCGAAGACCCGTCAGCGCTTGGGCAGCTTCTTCCTCGTGGATGGATGCCCGTGGATCGCTGCCATCCATGTCCACGTCTCCATCATCCTGATTATTGTCGGCGTTGGTGTTGGTGTTGGTGTCGATGTTGGCGTCGGCAGTGTTAGACGTGGTTGGGGTTGGGGTCGTTGTTGGTTTGTCGGCAGTCAAAGTCGATGAGTTAGACGCCGACGAAATCCGACGAATTCGCGGGATAGTGTTGGCGGTGGCTTGCGAGAGCGCACGAGTGGAGGCGTCACGGAGCGTGGCGAGTAGCCCTGGATCGCTCACGAACATGCGCTGGAGCTGCAGCGCGACGCCGTCAATATCCGCGGAGCGCAGCGCATCCACAAACGAAGTGAGCTGCTGGAGACGCGCACGCGAATCTTCCATCGCGAAGCTCGTGGACTTGGGCAGCGACGGATCTAACAACGCGCGATCCACGAACGACTGGCTCAGATCGAGTGCAGTGGCTACAGTAACATACACGCACGTGTCAGTACCAGACTGACATATTGGAGGACAGCTGGGGTTAGTAGCGACGTACCCATGCGCTCGAGTGTTGCTTCCGGGTGGAGATCATTCGGGTGGACAACAGCGGCATCCTCCGAGGGAGAGGAAGGCGATGATGCCTGCGAGGCGAGCGCGAGCGGCAGTGGCGCGTCGCTGGTCTTGCGCTTCTTGGACTTGAGCGACGCGTCGGTGGCGTCGGGCGCCGGTGGCGAGCTGTTTGCACCCATCTGCGTGCGGTTCGTGTCGTCGATGGTGGCAGTACCGGTAGTACCTATGAGCTTCAACGTCGTCGCGCGATTGTGTTGTTTGTACGTGGGCAGTAGAGATGGATTCGACGACCGCTTCTCAGTCGATGGCAGCCACAGGAAGACTGCTGGTGGTGCTGGTGCCGTTGGTGAGTGGGAGGCCAGTGTCCTGATGCGCACAGAGCGATGCAGGTCACGACGGCGCCGGGGGCGGCAGAACGAAAGAAGGTGAAGGAGCGGTGGCGAGTGGCTGCGTTCAGACAGACAGAACTGACCGACCGTGCCCAGTCCAGCTGAGTGTGAGTGAGCCGTTCAGGTTGGGTTTTTCTGGATTCGAACAACTCGGATCCCAAACGGGACCGACTTACTGGCCAGAGTCCGGCGGCCACTGCAGATCTTTTTAGAGGTTTCCGACTTTCTGTCTCGACGAAATTTGGACTGAAATCATGACCACGAACTGGGTCACACATACTTTGTTCAAGTGAACGTGGAAACTTGGGACAGCCAGCGAGAAGAAATAAAAAATAAGTAGGGATAGGGGAAGTCGGCGCATTTGGGACCGGTTCAACTTACTGAGTAGACCACGGGTGCAGTTGGGATTCGTGGAGCAAAACTTGCCGCGAAAGAGACCCGTGAGTACGACGCTCGCGCTGAGACCTGGCGATGCCAACGCACTAAGGCCTCGGTGATGTATCATATCAATGCATGGGACTTTCGTGTCGCCACCGGGAACCGTCATTGGCCATGTTGCGATGATGCAATCACTCTTTTCGCAACGACCAGTCCCATGTTGATGTTTGGTTCTGAACGCCCAACCAATTCAGACCACCTCAACACCCGCACCATCACTCTGCTGGACTGACTGGACTTGGGGCATCTGAGTCTGTTTTCAGGGCAGTCTGATACTTCCATTTTTCGTTTAGTTCTTCGAAAATTTGCCTATAATCTGGCATAAATCACGGGCACCTGCGGGCGAATCACCAAACCGTTGGGAAAGACCGACTTCCACGGCGGCGAGTCAGCATGAGCTTCTCTGCCCTGCTGCCCCTTTGGCTGCGAAAGGAATGGTTGAAACCGATTCGCACGACAGAGTGCGATACAGGCGAGTCGTGAGTCAGGACTCCTGACTTGTCCTTGGAGGGAATGGCAGTCGCAAAAAAATACTGCAATCGCCAACTTTTGATCATGACAACCATGACTTCGACACCAACTTCATCATTTGCCATCTGTCTCCTCGCCTTCAAGTCAGTCAGTCTCCAGGGCAAATTTATCCAATCGTCAGACCAACTATTTCCACTAATCGTAGTTGATTCAAGAGAGATAAATCAGCCAATCAACATGCCTACAAAATCAACCTCGTAAATAAATATTCCTATAAGGTGATGGATTATCTTTCGTAGAACCTCTCCACGGGAATTGCCCACACCATTGGCATTGGACAGCAACATGGCCGACCGCAGCGATGACATGATGAGCACGCGCATCGACGCCTCTGGCCGACTCACGTACGCTCGACCCCGCCCACAGTCTATACCATACCAACCAACTCATGCTCTACGCTCGTTATCAATAGATCCCTCCGCACAGCCACTGGCGATGCCGCGGTGGCGGCGTCAGCGACTCGCCGACCAAAGGTCAGTCACGCTCCTCGTTGAGATAATGGGCTATCTACTCATTATATGATGTCTTTTTCAATGCAAACAGTTCGTTCCTAAGGCGGTAAAGCGCCGAGCGGCCGCTGAAGATGGCCAGACGGGTGAGCAGGGTGATCAGGCTGGACAACGGCCAGCATTCAACCCATCGTCCCGACCGCAGCGCGCTGGTGATCTCACTCGGGACCGGCCGCGTGTCGGTGGGCGTGGCACTAGCTCTCTCGATGGACGTGGTCGTGGCCGCGGCCGTGGCGCCAACCTTCCAACCGGGCGTGTGGCGTTCGTCGGCTCGCTGTCGGCTGGGTCGTCCTACAGTTCGGGAGGCACCCTCGCGCCTCGCTCCGCCATGGCCTCCAAGCCAACGGCCGCTGCAGACGGTGTGGGCATCAGCGTGCTGGATGATGACGACGGCGTCGGACTCCACGACGACTTTGGTGCGATGGAAATTGAGGAGCAGTGGCCGCCAGTGGTCAAGTCGGTGATGGAGCCGATGACGCTGCCGTTCGCGAGACGGCCCGAGCCACCGACCACGGGCGCGATCTTCTGTGACGCCAATGGCCAGTTCCACCTGCCCAACGACTCACTCTTGTTCTTGCAACTGCCCACCACGCTGCCGCTTGCGAATGCGACCCGTGTGTCCACTGCCCCCAAGCAGCAGGAAGCCGAGCCAGCGCCAAAGCAGCCCGTCAACAAGTTTGCAGTCAAGCAGGACGAGCCGATGGAAATGGTCAAGAAAGAAGAAGCAGCGACAGAGGAGAAAACAGAGCCACGATCGTGAGTCGGCGTTCTAATCTATGACGCCTGCGTCCTCTCAGGTGGACTAACCCAGTGCTTGTGTTGGTGTGACTCTTTAGAACCGAGCAGGTCTTCGACCGCTCGATCGCGACGGCACCAGGCGGCTTCGTTGGCAAGGTAAGCATGCCTCTTCTCTCTGCCTTCTGTCCACGTCGGCAGCCTGCTCACGAGTCGCCTCCTTCAGCTGTGTGTCCACGCGTCCGGCAAGGTCGTGCTCATGCTCGGCGACAAGAAGTTTGACGTCGCGACCGGCCACACGCCTGCGTTCAGCGAGGAGCTCCTGTCCATCGACCCAGCGGAGCACCAGCTCTGCATGCTTGGCCCCGTCGACCGCCACTTGATCGTCACCCCCGACTTTGACGCACTACTCGCATAGGCGATTGATGCTCCCGCCGTAGATCCATGAAAACTACCCATGCTCCATCCTTCTTGCAGTTTCCTGGATAGACGCCGTCATTTTGCACAGAGACAAAGCGGACGGTGGGGGAGTCCAATCAACGCTATTAGACCACCAACGTTAGACCACCCTGCACTTGGTGTCACAGGATGTCATTCTTGTGAAGGAGGAACGCTCTTGTCTCGGCGATGTTCTGTTCTGTTATGAGGGCGTCTCGTCCATCTGGTTGGGATCGGAATTGTTCCAAGCACTTCAACTTGGCGCCAAAATGCGTCGATTTGAATTCAGATTCACATGACCACCACTGGCTACCCCGTTAGACCCAAAGAAACAAAAAATCGTTGCGGAAGAGAACGATCGACACAATGGAACACCAGTATGTTGCAACAAAACCTAGAATACGAAACTTAATAGATGGCTCTCTCTCTCCTGTCCTAACGATATAGTCCCGCGCTGAGAACGAGAATGGGGGGCGATTGTGGTCGAGGGGTGGCGGGTTTACTCGTCGTCCTCGTCGTCCTCGTCCTCCTCTTCTTCCTCGTCCTCCTCCACCGCGATGTTGGGGATGCCGTTGTACTCGTTCATGGCGCTCTCGTAGTGGACCTTGGCCTCCTCGTGCATCTTCTGGTACTTGACACGCTTCTTGTCCGGCAGCGCGCGCCACCTCTCGGCAAGCAGCGTGGCGATCTCGGTAACCTTCTTGCCCGGGTTCACATCACGCACTTCGCTACGGATCTCATTACAGAAGAAGAAGTAGGCCGAGAGCGGACGCTTGGGGGCGTTCGGGTCCTTCTTCTTCCGCGAGCCACGCGCGTTCTCGAACGCCGGGTCAGGAACGTAGTCTTCCTTCTCTTCCAAATAGCGCTTCTTGTCGGCGGCGGCCAACTCGTCGTAAGGCTATACAGAACATACAGATCAATTAGTTACAGGTTCCCAATAAACGCAACATCAATCGATCAAGCAACATACCCGTCGCTCGTCAGTCGTGGTGAGCTTCCATCGGCGGCCGATCTCGGACGAGATCTGGAGGAACTCGAGCTCTGGCATCTCGCGCTTCACCGTGTCGCGGATATCGTTGCTGAAGAACATGAAGGCCGAGAGCGCGCGCTTCGGTGCGTTCTTGTCCTTCTTCTTGCGCTGCTTGCGACCGGTGACATCGTTCACGCCCTTCTTCGGGCGACCCACTCCGCGCACCATTTTGGTCGTCGAGTTTTGTGTTTTTCAAAAACGAAACGGGAAAATTCCAAAAACCAAACGACGGAGGAGTCCGCTGTTGTCTTGGAAGGCGAGGAAATTTAGACTGGGACGCCGTTCACAGTGCAAGCAGTGACTGTGGAGGGAGTTTGGAGCCGCAAGGGCACAAGGGGGAGGAGGGTGGGGCGTGTGGAACAAGGCCCAAAAGGGGAGGGGGATTCGCCCGCCCAAACTCAAAACCCCGACGCACCGCGTCGCCATCGCAGCACGATCCCCATACAAACTGTGAATAGAGCTGCGAGCGAAGAGGAGGGGAGGATGAAAAACCTCGGGGAATCACTTCATCATCTGTATGCAATGGGCAACTGTACGAGAAAAAGCCAGAAACCCACACCCGTCGCCAGCGCACAGACGTTGAAGAACCAAAATGCAGAATCAAGGGCGAATCCCCGAGGTTTTTTAGGAGGAGTGATAAGACTGGCAAAGTCCACACAAACGCTGCCCACCTCGACCGCCGACTTTGCCCCGCCGAATCTCACCGACACCAATGCTGCTGCACACAACCAAGGGGTCATCGGAAAGCTGCTTATCTCAGGATTAAAGAGACCCCTGGTTCGTCCCTCAAGTCGCAAGACTCTTGTCACTACGCTCAATTGACTCGACGGTGCCAGATTCCGAGCCAAACTCGTGTTTCCTCCTCGATACAGCATTTAGCCTCAGTGTTTGGTCCCTATGCTCTCTATGCGTTGCTGAATCAGGAGGCAAGATGGTGTCTAATTGTGCTCCGGTTGGTCGCCATCAGCCAAAAGGAGAGATGAGACTCGAGAAGGAAGAAAGCGCCAGACAAACGAGAATAGGCTCGCACATCGCTGATTGGCGGAATTTATTTTCTTCGACCAATCACGACTCGTAGATCGCATTTATGAGGTTTTGCATGGTGGTTCAACCCCACTCCGGCGACAAAACAACCGCATTTTCTTCTTTGCTTTGTGGCTGATCGCAGCTCCCACACACTCACCCAACCACTCAAACCCCCAGCAAAAAAAAGAGCCACAGAAAGCCACCGCCAAGAAAAAACCTGCGTTGTTAGGTAGCGTGATAGCACATCACAGATTCACATCCATAATTACATCAATAGACATGACACCAAAAACCCACCACAGATTTTTTGGCGGTAAAAACTGCGTGAAGATCGGTCCTTGCAAATCCTCTCCCAACCGTCAAAATGGAGGCACCTTCAAGTGATGCTACCGCTCCTGCGACGCCGCCCCCGGCGGCGCCAGTGACGTCGCCCAAGGCTACACCGAAGGCCAGGGCTCCTGCCCATTTTGAGGATGCCGACGGCCTCTTCAAGACGGTCTGCCGTGCGTTCATGGCCAAGAGATGTGCCAAGACCGAGTGCGCCCATGTCCACGACCCGCAGCTTTGTTTGTTTTTCTGGAAGACTGGCGCCTGCAAGTTCGGTGCTGAGTGCAAGAGGAACCACTTTGTGACAATCGGCACCAAAGCTGAGACCAACGGCGACGACAACGCCGACGCCAAGGAAGCACCGAAAACCACCAAGAAAAAGGAGAAAAAGCCCAAGGCGAAAAAAACCGCGGCGGAAAAAACTGAGAACGCCGCCACCGCCGCCGTGGTGGACGACAGCGGAGCGCAAAAAGAGGAAAAGAAAAACGACAAGAAACCAAAGAAAAATGACAAGAAGCCCAAGGAGGCGAACAGCGCCAAGCCCAGGATCAGGACCATCAAGGGCAAGAACACCGAGTGCTTTGAGCCCATGACCACGCCCGTGGACGTGCGCATCACGTACGACCTCGGCTCGGCCACCGACAGATTCAGCACGTCGCTCACGTCGCGTGATATTCTGTTGGTGCCCAACCTTTTCAGTGATTTTAAAAAAGGGGAACTGTACGATAAGCTGCTCCAGGAGCTGAAGCAGTGTGGCATCCCGGAGGAGCGGCTGCTCAAGATGTGGCACGGCAACGACAAGTTGGACGGCACGCACCTCATCGCCGACGATAAGACGCGGTGGAAGACTACCTGTCCGACGTTCCAGTTGGTGATCGACCGCCTCCATCACTTTTTCCAGCTCCAGGTGCAAGCCACACGGTTCAACTGGTACAAGGACACGTCCCAATGGAAGCCGTTCCATTTCGACGCGGCCGCGGTCAAGCCGGAGATCGCCGCCAAGCAGAACTTTACCGTTGGCGTGTCGTTCGGCGCCACGCGGGACGCGGCGTTCGAGCATGCACAGACCCGCACCGTGGTGAGCATCCCGCAGCCAGACAGCTGCGTGTACGCGTTCGCGCGGGACACCAACATGATCTGGCGCCACGGCATTCTACAGGACGTGCCCGTGCGCCAGGAGGGCCGCATCTCGGTCATCGCCTGGGGCTGGATCGACGGCATGGTGGATCCTCTGGACACGGTGGTGGCGACCACCCAGTGAGTAGAGTTGAATAGAGACATGGACGACGACGCGCTGCCTCACATAGAACAAGAGAGAGGGAGAGAGAAGGTTGGTGTGCAGTATAAGAGGCGGAAGCGGTGTTCACAGTTCAATGTGGCGTCGTGTCGTGGGGTGTGTTTGCTGGCCCAACTGGCCACGCGCTTGCTTCGGTTCACTGTCGAGCAGCTTGATAATGTCGGCGCGACGGGATTCCAACGTTGGTTTGCGCTGCGCCTTGCGCTTCTGCGCGTCGGTGAGCGGTCGCGCGCCCTCGTCGCCACGTTCATACGCCGCAGCGAACGACTCGAGCTTGGTGATCTCACGCAGTGACTTGTTGAGCGCCGAGAGCTCCGTCTTGAGTTCACGAGTAGTACTCGTAGTGGTTAATGCGTCGGTGGAAGCGGCGCTTGCGTTATCTGACTGTGGTTTGCCTCTGCTATCGTACTGACGACCATGATCGTTGGTTGTGCGTGTCGATGGTGTCTTGTCCCTGTCTAATGAGAGCGATCCAAGTGCTGCCGCGACGGCAGTCGCGTCCACAGTGGATGGAGCTGCGGACGCCGCCTCTTTCGCGTTACTCTCCTGTTCACGCAGCTACAGCGTGGTTCATGAGTGAGATTAACGTGATCGTAGGTTGGTAGCTCTTCGCTATGAAAATAGTGACATACCCGCTGTCCAATCGGTTTGTACTTGGGCACTTCGTCTTGCGGCACGTAGCCCTGGCGGATGCGGATGGCCTTGCGCACGGAGCCGTCGGCGCGGCGGCTCTCGGGCACGACAACAGCGCCGTCTTCCGTGCGCACGGCGCCCAGCGGCAGCGAAGGCTTGCCCATCGAGCTCATGTTTGGTAGTGTGACATTGGATGTCACTAAAGTAAATATCGTATGTACGTTAAATAGGGATGCCATGAATTACGGTCATAATCACTTCAACTTGGCGCGACGTCACAGTGCCCCGATGCCCGGAGCGTACGCGGTTCTGCTGGTGTGGGCACTCGCTGTAGTCATCGGCGCTCGCTCGAGCAACTGCTGCTGCCTCATTTTGGCTCTGTACGTGACAACAGCGCCCACGAGACCGACGGTACCGAGTAAAATACCGATAAAAACCGGACTGGTGAACATGGTGTTGCGTGTGACAATCTCGGGTGGAATGCCGGTATTCCGCGTTGGTCGTGGCGGGGGGATGCTGCTATTGATGGGCCTTGGTGGGATGATGGTGGGGATTGTTGGTGGCAGGGATGCGGGAGCGGTGGTTGGAGGGTTGGTGTCGGTGTTGGGGTCCTGGGGTGGGGGACGAGTCAGTGTCTGTGTCGGTGGATTCCGTGTGTTCTTGTTGGCTGGTGGTGACGGCGACGGTGGAGAAGAGACTCGTGATGTGCTGGGCACTGGTTGGAGAGTTGGTCTTGTGGATGTGGTGGACGTGGACGACGGTCGAGTCGGTGGTGGCAGGGACGGCACCGCGGACGGTGACACATCAACGCTGCCACTGCTATCCGCACTGGGATCGAACACACCAGCGGAACCAGAATCTGATGATGATGATGGGGATGATGATGATGCCTCGCTGCCTTGGCTGCTGCTGGTACCAGTGTCGCTGCTGCCAGGACTATTGTTGCTGTTGTTCTCATCGTCGCCGTTCGCCGGCGCCGTCTCTTCATCAGTGTTGTCCGTCGACGACGGTCCTGAGCTGCTGCCACTTGTGTCGCCATCCACAATGACTTGGTCGGAGGCTACAACGGTGACACACTTGCCTGGCGACAGCTTGATTCGTAGAAGGAAGGTCTTTTCCCTGCGGGTTGTGATCGACAACAGCACTGGCGTCTGCGTATAGGTTGCATTGGGATCTAGTACACTATACTTGGACCGACCTGGTGCTGCTCGCTTTGCCTTGATATGATTCACGCTGATGCTAGTCACACCAACGGTATCGTTCACTGGCTGCAGAGCCAGCCACGTATTGTTACTGGTCACACTGGCGCAGATCGATACGAGTGCCGTCTCGTTGGTGTTGGTTGGTGTGGGGCAGTCGATCAACTGCCATTCAACCGCGACACTTCCATTGAGTTGCCCAGCGATCTCGAGGAACGCCCGTGGAGCGAGCCCGATGTCCCATACACTCGCCGTTGTATTGTTGTCAGCAGTACTGTTGTCGTCGACGACGTAGGCCACGGTCGAGGTCTTGTTGGTAGCACAGCGAGTGTCAGTGCACCACACTTTGGCACAGCGGCCGCACGCCGACCAGGACCGTCGTGGTGCCACCACAGCAGCGTAGTGTGTCGCTGCGTCTGCTGTCGGCCAGGACGTGAGTCCACAACTGCCACTGCTGATGTTGGGCACCTGGAAGGCGAGGCTGGCTATCGCGGTGTTGGCGGTGGCCAGCACAGCGTCCACGGCCGCTGGAGCACCTGGTGTCCACAGCATTGCACTGGTGGACGCGACGGCCACGATACCGCGTGTCCAGCTCGTCGGTCGCTTCCGCTTCAACGTTGGGGCCGTGCTCATGGCCGCGGCTACTGACTGTTGAGCCAGTTGCCTTGGAATCTCGGGCATCGTCGCTGAGTTGCTATTTGGATCCGGCGGTGAAGTGAGCTAAATTAGCACCACCCCCACCACCACCAAGAAGAAGAAGAACACACAATGACTTGGTGTGGCTGACGGTGGTGGCGAGGGGGAGAGGGCATGGCAATCATTGACCATTGGTCACCTGCCTGATCACGTTCGCGCCGACGCTTGGACGGGCATTGTGTGACAGTATACAGTGTGTGTACAATAGAAGAAGAACAGGCGCGCGTTCGCCGCGTGTTCCGTGACTCGCCAAATGGCGACTCATTGGCCCACGTCCAAGGGTGGCGACGCACTGCAGGCCATGAGCAGGCGGGTATTCAGTCCAGCGCAGTTGGAGCCTTACGTTGGACAGCGACAGCCTGGACACAGGAAGCAGGAGCCGGCACACGTGCAGCTGCAGCATATTCACGGGGTGGTTGTCCGAGAACCCAGCCGTGATCGGGAAGAAATAGGCAAGTCCCACTGAAGAACGAGGCCGTGGGACGATGGGGTTGCTAGCCCCAATCGACTCAAGGACACACATGAGAACAGCTCGTGTGCAAGTGCAAGCAGGCCTGAGTTGAACTTGCGCCCTTGCGTCTGGATGTGTGACACCGCTTTGTCATCTCCAGGCTTGCGGCCATGGTCGCACGTCTCCTATACAGTATTATCTCTCGTTCGGCTCGTGCATGGCGTAGATCCACGAGACGGCTTGGAGCTCCAGTTCCAAGGGTATCTATTAGGTAGACGATGAGCGCTTGAGAGTTGCCACTACAGTGTATAATTACTAATAATAGTACGGTACCCGGACTGGTGGGTGTGAAGATCATCTGAGATCTCACATTGGCCCGGCGTGTGGGATCTAGTATTAATACTGCACTGTACTATACCAGGTATCAGTTCAGTGGAAGCTCTGGCAATGAGCACTGCCGGTGACCTTGAACGTGGGCGTTCGACTCCTGTGGGGTGGAGTGGTGTCCACAGAGAGGACGTTCTCTACTGTAGCTGTGTGAGCAGGCGAGCCGAGCTCGACCGGCCACTTGCTGCGACTGAGACGCGGCTTCCTCAGAGTGTATCAGATCTGATACAGAACGTGTTGCCCATCAGTGACAGCGTTTGGAGCTGGTAGAGAGAGAGAAGGAATCAATGAGCGAAGACGAGTTTGTCGTGCTGGTGGAGCACGCGGGGCTCGTGGATGTGTACGAAGGGCTGGACCGCGAGTGCGTCGAGCGCCGCGCACTGCTTGAGTGGCTCGAGCACGAGGGCTCCGCACTGTTAAAGGACCGGTTCTTACTCGAGGCGGACGACGATGCGGGCGGGCTGGCCGAGACGGTTCTCACGCAAATGCTCGAATGCAAATGGCTCGCGCCCGTGGCGAACAACGGCGACGCAGACGACATGACGCTATACGCACTGCGGCTGAGCACCACCGACGCGTACAGGATCTACATTGAAAAGGACACCGTAAGTCGACCTTGCCATCATGGTACCTAGCTATTAGTAGTATTAAATAGGTACATCCATGGATACTAACACTATCATTCTAGGAGTCGTCGCTCTCGAGTCGTAGCTGGAGCGGACGCAGCATGCTGGACAGCATCAAGTGGGAACAGCGCAACGGGTCCTCGACGCCGAGCAGCTCATCCAGTTGCTCCATGGTGAGTGAGGATGGATAGGAATGACGGGAGGCTAGGACGGTCACAAACTAAACGAGTAGTATGCTCCTAGTACGACGAGGTCCCCGACGCCGTACGGCAGATGCGGATACGCGAAAAGATGTGGATGGACTGCTTCCCGACGTGCTCCGAGAGCGCCCGGCACCTCTTCTTCTCCTTCACGAACCCGGTGGTGATCATGTACGCCACCATGGGGCTCAATTTGATCGGCAACGGTATCAGCAGTGTCCCGGCCTTCTCGCGCGAGCTCAAGAGCGTGGACATTGGCCACGAGGAACGCTCCGTGATCATTGGATTCCTATCGCGTGCATTTCCATGCGAGTGATCTCATGGCAAGGTGTCAGCAGTATGGTGTATATAGAGGGCGTGTTGGTTTTTGGTCGACCACTTCAGTCTACGAGCACGAGACGCCGAGCAGGAAGCCACCGGCAAAGCCCGCCGACGACGGTAGGTTGGCCTGCAGCACCTCCATGAGGCGATTGTACCATTCGTGGAGGTCATCCTTGGTGATCTTGCCGTCGCCGTCCGGGTCTACGGCCTTGACCACGTCCTTCTCGACCTTGTGCCAGTGGATCTCAATGTAGCCCTTGGACTGTGCGACCTGCGCGATGACAAACAGCGTGCCGATCGTGACTGCCGCCACCTTGCCCACCTGCTTGAGCGCGTAGCCCGAGCAGAAGCCGAGCCCGCCGGCCAGCGAGATCTCACCGCAGCGGCCCATCATCTGGTCGATGAGCAGGTCGATCTCATCCTTGAGCGACGGGCGGCGGTAGTTTTTGTTGGCGTCGTCACCCTTGTTGGCGCTGCTGTTGGAAGCGTCGGTGGCCTTGCACGCCACGGCGTCGAGCTCCTGGCACAGCGCAGCCTCGCGCGAGAGCAGCGCGACGCCCGCGGTGAGCAGAGCACCGACGGTGAGCGTCGGCGCCGCGCCGCGCTGCGACGTGTGGCGCCCGACAGTCAGCGCCGACGCGTGAAGGCGGCGCGCTGCCACCGGCAGATTGCGCGTGACGCTGCGCGCGAGCGACGGACGGATCGAGACTGCAGACTCAGAAATCTATATCAGAAGGAGCATGAGAGAAGAGTTGGAGGAGCAAGGCACACGTACAGAGCTGGGTGCGCGCGTGGATGGACATGGCGATGATCGACTTGCGTAATGCGGTCGGTGGTCGACGGAGGAGGAGGAGGAGCAGGTAGACGGACTGCCGAACGCTGCTGCGCGTTGCGTGTGTGTGGTTCTGTCGCGCCAGCTGAGCGGACTCTGGGTTCTGATGATTGCGCGTGCGTCGAAGTGGTGGTCTGTCTATCAATCAGGAGCGCCAATCACCTCCAGAATCTTATTTACGACCTACACTCTTGGTATCAGGAATGTGTGTAATTGTACCAAAACAAGGTGGACTGAGGCTGAGTCCAAAGTCTACGAGAACACTCTGGATTTTGCAGGTTAAAACCAGCGAGCCCAGTTCTTCCTTAGTTTTTGGAGCCGACGCGAACGCGACGTGTCCATTCGTGAGGTATTGAATAACGTTATTACAGTAGTTTACAGTGTGTGGTGGCTGGTTTTCAGTTCGGTAATTACCGGTTCACAATCGGTATTTGCCGTCACTCCTCATTTTGTAGAAGTCAATATTGTGGATTCCGCAAAAACTTTCCAAACTGGAGCAGTTCAAGCGATTGCCATCGAACCAATCGTGTTGTATAATTGGCTAAAAGCTAGAATAGAGCTCAAGGATTCGCTGAAAATTTAATCGTTTTAGCCAATCACGTGCTCTTACTCCCGAGCTGGAGAACGTGTTCTTAGAGCAGAAAGCGACTCCATCTCCCCCTCTCCCCGACAATGGCCGAGGCAACCGCGAGCCGCGCTGTCGTGACGATAGAGGGGGCGACTACCG
>JAADXF010000309.1:0-23477 GCA_023337575.1 Pythium chondricola | reverse complement strand
GATCGCGCGCGACGGTCGCACGGTGATCGCGACGATCCACCAGCCGTCGTCGGAGCTGTTTACGCTGTTTGACAAGCTGTACTTGCTGTCGGACGGTGCGCCCGTGTACCATGGTAAGGCGTCCGACTCGGTCGAGTACTTCGCCACTCAGGGGTTTCCTTGCCCTGCGTACCTGAACCCATCGGATTACTTTATGCGCCAGTTGGTGGTCATGGACAAGGCGTCTGATCCTGCTGGCGTTGAGCGCGTCGAGAACCTGAAGCGCGAGTGGAAGAAGCGATCGCTCGGAAGCGCCTTGCCGCGATCGGAGAGCATGGGCATTCCGGACTTCAAGGTCGAAGACGAGGGTGGGTACGAGATTGATGGCCTCGGCGTCGTCGGTCAGATGATGGTGCTGGCCAGTCGCAACACTGTTCGTCTGCTGCGAGATCGCATTGCATTCCAAGCCGCCGTCTTCCAGACACTGTTCATCTCGCTCGTGGTCGGGTTGATCTACCTCCAGCTTGATTTGGATCAGAAGGGTATCCAGAACATCACTGGTGCGCTCTTCTTCATCGTCGTGAACCAAACGTTCAGTGCCGCGAACCCGACGTTCATCACTGTGCCAATGGAGCTGCCGATCATCATGCGCGAGTACAAGTCCGGGCTCTACCGCCTGATGGCCTGGTACTTTTCCAAGAACGTGAGCGAGCTCCCGTTCCAGATTTTGATGCCGGTCATCTTCTTTGTTCCGGTGTTCTTGCTCGTGGGCATCGGTGGTGGTTTCGATGTGTACATCTACATGCAGATCATCATGATCCTCGTCAACAGTTGTGCGGTGGGCCTCGGCTACATGGTCTCGTGCCTCGCTCGCCGTGTTGACATCGCTCCGATCATTGGTGTGGTCGTGATCCTCCCGTTCCTCCTCTTCGGTGGCCTGCTCATCAACTCGGACGACTCGCCTGTGTACTTTGTGTGGGTCCAGTACATCTCGCCGATCAAGTACGGCTTTGAGGCTCTCATGAAGATCTACTGGAACCAGGTCCCGAGCATTCCGTGTGACGAGCTCGTGGAGAACTGCTCGGCTCGCATTGGCAAGGACGTGCTCCGCAACTTCAGCATGGAGAGCCGCTCTGCCTTCACCGATGGCCTGATCCTGGTGGCAATCAACTTTGGCTTCCGCGTCGTGGGCTTTGTCGGCCTGCTCCTGAACCTGCGCAAGTCGTCGTAATAATCTGCTTATCTGAGTAGTCCTTCATATCTCCTAAAACAATGCATTCTTAATCCACTCAATCTCAGTACGTTCGAATATACCTTAACTCAGTGGATCTCGAAATCACCTAAATCAGTATATTGTAATCTACTCGTTCTTGAGATCCAATACCCGCTCTAATCCAGCTCCACAAGATTCCATAAACCTCTACAAAACCATAAATACCCCCCTTTAGCGACCGGGGAGGAAACAACAGAATCGAGGGCGGGGAAACTCCAAGGGCAACCAAGGGAAACCTCCGCATCGAGCGCCGTGGATATCGATCGCGACTCGCTCTTCCGCCAGCGGAGAGCATCCACGCGTTGTTGATGGCGACGGCGTCTGCTGACGCAGAGGCCGCGGCCGAGCGCGTTAACCAGGGTACGTGGGTTATCTTCGAGTTACTCACAGAAAGGGAAAAAGATCGCACTCACCGTGAATGGTCCAGAGCAACTGCTTCATGATCTCGAGCGAAAATTCTTGCTGCTGAAGGCCGACTATGCGGTCTTGGAACAGGAACGCGACGGCGTCGTGCAGCAGAGAACTGATGCAGGTGCGTGGTGAAAAACGATTGACACTACATGACCGATATTCAATTCCATACTTGCTGTGTGTCCATATCAGCAGCACAAGCGAAGCAACTGCAGTCGGCGATCGAAGAAAGGGATGGTGAACTGCTCAAGCTGAAAGAGGAGCTGACGCAGGTGCGGGTGTCTCGTGACCAGCTTGGCTTCCAAGTGAAAGCGGCGACGTCGCAAGTCGAGCGACGCGTCAGCGAGGTGGAGGACCTACAGAAGACAGTGAAGGAGCAGAATACGCAGCTGATGGAGTCGCAGCGTCGTGAGGTCGAGGCTTTGCAGAAGGCAGCGGAACAGGAGTCGCTGGTTGAGCCGTTGCGTCACTCGGTCAACCGTCTGACGAAAGAACTGGACACTACCAACCAGCACCTGGAGTGGATCGAGAAGCAGCTCGCGGAAAAGAACAAGATTATCCAGGAGCTGCGTCAGGTCTCAACCAAGAGTGCCCAGGAGCTGGAGGACGCCAAGGTTCAGCACACGGATGAGCTGTCCTCAGTCCGCAGGCAGCTCGAAAGCGCGCGTCAGATCGGCAAGAAGCTCGAGTCTTCGCTCGTGCAGGCGAAGGAGCAGGTCAAGGAAGTGCAGGCGGCTCGTTTGCACGAGGAGGAGCGACTGCACAACGAACTCAGTGCGCAGCGCCGGCTGGCGGACTTGTACATGGACTCGGCAGAGGATGCGAACAACAAAGTCAGCGAACTGCAGGAATTCTGCGACTCGCTTCGACGCTCGCTCGCCGAGTCGGAGGACACGCTCGCCCACCAAGAGGAGCGAACCAAGGAGCAAGTGGAACACATTTTCCGAGAGCAAGCGGTGGCGTCTGAGCGCCGCATCCAGAGTCTGCAGGACGAGCTGAAGGAGGCTCAAGACCGTCTGGAGGAACTGCAGAAGAGCAAGCTCTTCTCTCTTCGCACAGCGTCTGCTGTTTCGGAGATGTCTGCCTCTGCCGGTGCTGCCCACTTGGCTGCGCATGGCTTGTCGCCCAAGGAGCTGTGTGACCAGATCTTGGCCCTGGAGACAGAGTTGCTCGCCGAGCGGGACGAGAAGGAGCAGTTGAAGATCTGCATGGATCGCGTCGTGAAGGAGGTGCACGAAAAGGCGCCAATGATCATGGAGCTGAAACTGAACCTGGAGCGATCCGTCGCGAGCAACACCCAAATGAGTGAGCGCTACGAAGCGTGTCTCCAAGAGTTGAACAAGTACCGCGCCCGTGAACGCCATGTTCAGCAAGACAAGCAAGCGTACGAGAGAAAATGCGACGCTCTTGTGAAGAGCGTGGACGATCTCTCAAGACAAGTTCAGCATCTGCTGTACCGTGCCCACGACAGCAGTCGATCCGAGGGAAGCCTGACAGGCGGTAGTCTATCGGAGAACTTGGTGGTCTTCAAGGATGTTGAGGAGCTACAAATTAGAAACCAGCAACTCCTCATGGTTATTCGCGAGCTGACAGAAGCCAAGAAGAAGCCAAGGATCTCATCGGGTGGTAGCGACTCCGCGCACGCTGTTGTGTCCGTTGAATCGGAAGACGAAAGTGATGCGGACTTCGACCCATCGTCTTCGATCAGCAAACGCCTAGCAGCTGCCCAGAAAGAGATCGAAGAGCTCCGGGCGGAGCGAGAAGAAGAGAGAGAGATGATTGCTGCAATCGTGAAGCAGCGAGATATGTACCGCGTGCTTCTGGCACAAGCTGATAGCAAGTTTGGTGGAAGTTCCGATACCCCAAGCGGTGCCGCTGCAGGCAGCAACGATGAGGCTGCGTCAAGTCAGCACACTAGGCGATCGTCTATGGATGTGAATGACTCGAGGGCTCTGCGTGAGCTTCACAAGGAATTCGAGACCTACAAGAAGGAAAAACAAACAAATGTCAAGATGCTTCAGGAAGCTCTTGACCAGGCTCGCGCGGAAGCGAACAACCTTCGATTCGCGAAGATGCAAGCTGAAGTTGAGTCCAAGTGCAACAAGGATCGCTTGGATGCAGCTGAGAAGCGCCGTCTCGACGCGGATGAAGAGATCCTTCGCCTTCGCGGCAAGATTGAACAGAGCAACGCTCTACTCGTACAGCACCAGACCTTGCTGTCTGAGAACGAGTCGAAGCTTGAAAATGCTGTGACTCGCCTGCGTGCTCTGGAGGTCGAGAAGGGCAGCGCAGTGCGCGAGGTTGCGTTCTTGAAGCAGAACGAGTCCAAGACTCTTCAAGATCTTGCTGCCGCCCGTCTTGACAACACCAACCTGCTCAGGTTGATGGATACTAATCGGCAAATCGATAGCTCGCGTGAAGAACGTGAGCAACGCGAGGCACAGCGCGCCACTCAAAAACTATCCATGGTCGAGGCCAAGCTTCAGGAAGCGTACGATAAGCTCGAAGCGAATGAAGCCCTTGCAAGCACGAAGTTTACTGCTGAAGAACAAGCGAAGAAGATCGCGTTGGCTGAGGCAGCACAGGCCAAGGAACAACTCTGTACGACCCGAGAACAGCTTGTGCGTCTTGAGGAACAATCAAAGGCTGCAGAGAGCAAGAACGCGTTGCTAGAGAAGGATGTTGCGTACTTGAGAGAGCAGCTTCGCAAGGGTGCGAATGTCGCTGCCGCCGAGCGTTTAGCTGCTCTCGAGGTACAGCTTCGTCAGAGCCAGAGTGAAGTCCAGTCCGCGCTTGAGATGAAGAAGTCCCTGACTGAAGCAGTGACCAAGTACAAGACGCTCGCTGAGGCTAACGAGAAGAGCTTCCAAGAACTTTCTGAGGCGAGCGAGAAGTGGAAGAGCGAGTATGAGTTGAAGCTCAGCGCTGTGAAGGGTGAGCGTGACACAGCTCGTACTGAGCTTGACAAGCTCCGGTCTCGCGTAAATGACGATATCGTTGAAGGAAACAAGCTCCGCGAAGAAATGGACGCCATGGTTCGCACGCACCAGATTGCCATCCAGCAGAGCCAGGAGAGACAGCAGCAGCTGGAGTCTGACGCTAGTGCTGCTCGAACAGAACTCGCAACTCTCCAGGCTGAGATCAGCACCCTGAGGGAGGATGTCACAGTCGCCCAAGAGAACTACGAGCGGGAGTTGAAGTTACACGCATCACAGATCGAGAGATTCTCACAATCACGGAAGCTCCTCCAGGATGAGCAAAACAAGAGCCGCACGCTCCTCAGCGAGGTGAACGAGCTGAAGGCTCGTGTTCAGGTTGCAGAACAGGCTGCTTCCGCAAAGGTCGCCTCGATGGAGAAGCTCGTGGAAGACGCGAACGGAGCCAAAGCAAGCCTCGTGGAGCAGAATAAGCTGCTGCACATCCAGCTGGAGCGCGCTAACCACCAGTTGAAACGTGCGCATGAAGCCCAAATGCTTCAGCGAATTGGCGAGTCTTCTTCAAGCTCCGATGCGTCAACGGTCTCCGAGCGAGAGCACGCGAAGGAACTCGATGATTTGCGCAGTGTAATCGCGTTTTTGCGCAAAGAAAACGAGATCGCGTCGTCCAAGTTCGAGGTAGCGCACCAAGAGAACCAGCGATTCCGAAACCAGTTGACAGCACTCGAGGCGACGATTCAGCGCCTGCGTGATGATCTCAAGCTCGCTGCGGCTGGCAAGATATCGGTGACATCAGCCCAGCACAGTGAGGCTTCTTCGGAAGCAACAAGACATGCAGCGAAATTGGAGCAGTTCGATCTCCTACGCGAGAGTAACGCCACGCTTCGCGAGGAATGCCAGAAGAGCCTCAACCAACTCAAGATCGAAGAACAGCGAGTGAAGAATCTCGAACAGCAACTCATCCCTCTCCGCAATTCCGAGGCGCTTTCGAAGGCTCAGATCGAGTCCCTGAAGCTCGAAGTTGGAGCTCTGACCGACGCGAACAACCGTTGGAAGCAACGAGTGGAGCAGCTGGTTGAGAAGTATCAACAGATCGATCCTGCTGAGCACGAGAAAGTCTGCGCGGAGAGGGCTGCTGCGTTGAAGGAGTTAGGTGAACTCCAAGCGAAGGAAGCCTCGTTGAGGTCCGAAGTCGAGACTTTGAAGGCAAGTGAAGGAAAGAATGTGGAAGAGGAGAAGCTGAAGGCCGAGAACCTGCGAAAGCAATACGACCGCATCAAGGGATTCGCGAAGACTTGGAAGACCAAGGCTGAGGCACTCGTCAAGCAAGTGGCAGACAAGACGAAGGAGGCGGAGGAGAAGGCCGCCCTTGTCGCGGATTGCGAGAAGCGACTTGCTCTTGTGACGTCCGAAAAGGCAGCACTGGAAGCAAAACTTGCCTCCTCGGAGGGAGCAAGTAGCGGTGCCACGACCGCAATCGCTGCTGCGTCATCGTCTTGGGAGAAGGAGAAGCAAGAGATCAACAGTCGCCTCGAGGCTGAGACGAAGAAGCTCCTTCAAGTGAAGGACATGAATTCCAAGCTGCTGAATGGACTGAAGGGGCTCAAGCAAGAGAACGCGCAACTGAAGAACCAACTGACCACTTTATCAGCAGCTGCGTCGAAGCCTCCATCAGACTCGACGCAGCCACAAGCAGGTGCGACCGCAAGTTTAACTTCTAGTCCGTCCGTGACTGAAGTTCCAGCCGTTGCCCAACCTGTGTCGACAGCGCCAGCTCCACCGAAGAACCCGTCATCTCAACTTGCAGCATCTGCTCCAACTTTTGTTCCTGTATTGAACCCAGTTGTTGCATCCCCGTCCGCTGCGACTGTTGCCGCCCCAGTTCCGGCGAAATCTCCTCCTCGAGTTCCAATTCAGCCTTCAGCGCCCGTGCCGACGCTCAAAATGACAACAGCGCCAGCCGTGGTTGTGTCCTCACTGCCAGTCCCAGCTCCCAAGCCTGTCGCTCCAACTCCCCCAGCAGCGAGCGTGGTGAAGGCCGAGGACAAGGTCGCCGCACCTGCCCCAGTGAGCGCAGCGCAACCTTCGGCAGAGGAGAAACTGCGCCTTTTTGCTCTTCAGTCGATGAAGAAGCAACTCCAGAAGCCGGCAGGAGCGACGCCGACGAAGCCAGCTCCTGTCGCTGGTGGACCCGCCGCAGCAAGTGGTATCAAACCACCGCTCCCACCTCAGCCACTTTCCGCGGCTGCACTATCCGAGACAGAGGAAGAAAAGGTCCCCGAGAGCAACGGTGGATCGGCGGTCAAGCCGACGTCATTTGGTTTGTTCGGGTCCGGTGGTGCAAGCGGTCTGGTGTTCGGCAAGCCGGGGATCACCCTACCGATCCCCGCGTCTCCGACACCCACAACGACGCTAGCTGCTGCCTCTACGGCATCGACGAGTGCTGCATCCACTGCACCAGCTCCTTCTCCAGGTATATTCGCCACTCCGTCGCCGACTGCTGTTGCAGCCACGGAGGCACCGGTTCCAGTTAGCGGCGAGACTGAAGCTGTGCGTCGCTCCCAACGTTTGGCTCGCTTCAGTGCTGGCTCGGAAGCCGCTGCTGTTGGTGCTCCAGCACCAGTGGCTCCGACTCCCGCGCTCAAGCGCGCTGCCCCTGATGCCCCTGCCAGCACCGTCCCTCAGAAGATCGCCAAATTGACAACCACAGCGGAAGCCTCGCGTGTCATCGTCGAAGACTCCCAAGAGACCGAGGTCGACGAGTCCCAGCAGAGCGTCGCGGCCGCTGACGGTTCCGAGACAGAAGACGAAGCCGCGATGGCCGCCAGCCCGCCACCGTCCGCGTCCGAGTAAGAAGAAAGTCAAGGCACAGTGTGAACGTCCTGGTGTGATGCATGCTACATATTCATTCATGTGGATTCCACGTCTTGACCGCTCCATGCATCTCTCTTTGATCGTTGACCACTCATCCGCTTGCCACCGTAGCCATCCGTCAAAGATCCACTCGATTCATCGCGCTCTAGATCACGAACGGCACGATGGCCTTGCGGCGCAGCTTCTTGTAGTTGTCGCCATACGTCTTGATGTAGTTGTGGTGTTTCTTGATGGCCCAGTCGGTCATTTGGACGAACCCGAGGAGCGTGAACACGTAGCTGAAGAAGACCTGCGTGAAGATGGAGAACCCGATCCAGCCGAGCACCTCGAACGTGTAGTTGGGGCACGACACGAGCGCAAAGAGCGGGCCCTTGGGAATGGGGCGTTCAAGCGAGCCTTCCGCTGGACGCATGTTGCGCAGCTGCACGTGGACACAGAGGTTGAGCAGCTCGGAGACGGCAAAGATGGCGAGGCCAATCTGCACCTGCAGCTCCGAGGCCGGGCCTTGGTACAGTGGGTGGCAGAGCGGGTAGCCCACGACTGCACCGAAAGACCAGTAGTAGGTGCAGTTCTTGAACAGGTTCGAGAGCGGCATGGTCGGGCGGCTGAAGCGGTGCACGAAGAAGGTCTCGAGCTCGCGCTTGAAGAAGTGGAGGCTCCAGCACACCACGCCGAGCCACGCGGTCCGGCTCAGCGGCTGCCTCGCGGCGTCCGCGCCGTAGATGAACGCCGGGCGCGTCGCGTAGAAGAGCACGAAGAGCAGTGGGCCCAGGTACTCGGCGACGAACACGGTGCGGTAGCCGATCTGCGGACCGAAATCCTTGAGTTGGATCTCGGCGCCGTTCTTGACGCCGTACGACACGAGCGTCTTGGCGTCGTCGCCCAGCGGCTACGATTGCAGCAACATCATGGTGTTATCATCATGGTTATTGGTGGATGGAATGGAGGGAGGGCGGTGGTGCACTACAAAACATACCACGAGTTTGCCGTCGGCGGCGGCGAGCTTGAGGCCCTGACGGTAGCGCGACATGCGCGCGGCCTTTTCGATCGCGATCTTGAGCGCGCCGACGGTCGCATTGTCGTCGACCAAGATGGCGCCGTAGTCCTTGGTGCCCTTGCGGCTGGGCTTGACGACCTTGACCTGCATTTTGGCAAAGGAGGTGGGGAAGGGGGCCGTGCGAAATGAAAAACTGCGGTGGGCAATCGATCGGTTGATTGATGATGGATTGAGGAGCTGGTGATGAAGTGGAATCAGATCGAATCATGGCACAATGATAGGTTTTCCACCAATCATCGAGCATGAAGAACGCATCATCGACCTGTATCAGATCTGATTGTACCTGATACGAACAGCATCCTTTTCAGCCAATCAAAAGGCCAGAAGAGCTTCTGGAACCGGTTGGTGGAGCTCAAAGCGGTGTGACTTTGGCAGCGCATCAACTCACCGATCGCCACTCACCCGACCGACGCGGCACTACTAGTACGAGAGGATCACCATGAGCGAGCTCAAGAAGGGACTACGGAACCCACTGGACGAGGCGCAGGTGCGCAAGGCCGTGCTCGCGCTGCAGACGTTCCTCGAGAAGCAGCGCGCCAGCAAGTCCAACAAGAAGGAGCTGCTCAGCGACACCGAGTACATCTCGTGCATCATCACGCGCAAGACCATCCCGGGCAAGACCTCGCTCAAGCCCATCCAAATGTGCGTGCAAATCCATCAACCGAATCAATGGAACAGAGGTAGCTAACACCTTTGTGGTCATTTTCCAGTGACCTGCCACACTCGCTGTTCAGCGGCGACAACGATGGCGACATCTGCCTGTTCGTCAAGGACTCGGACAAGGACCGCATCAAGCAGGCGCTGGCCGAGGATCCCGTGCCGGGCCTCGCCAAGGTCATGGCGCTCAAGAAGCTGCGCAAGAACTTTAAGCAGTACGAGGACCGCCGCACGCTCGCCGACGCCTACGACCTGTTCCTCGCCGACGACCGCATCCTGCCGTACCTCAAGACCCCACTGGGCTCGGTATGTCAAGTACCTCGT
The DNA here is from genome assembly GCA_023337575.1 of Pythium chondricola. Taxonomy (NCBI): domain Eukaryota; phylum Oomycota; class Peronosporomycetes; order Pythiales; family Pythiaceae; genus Pythium; species Pythium chondricola. The sequence continues at coordinate 13,966 of JAADXF010000309.1, read as the reverse complement.
TGGTCAAGCATGCTCGATCTGTACTAACGTTCCTGGATTGTGGAAATTTGCAGAAGTTTTTCGTCAAGAAGAAACAGCCGATCGCCGTGCGCGTGTCGAGGGCCAACGTCTCGGCGTCGATCCGCGCCGTGTTCAACCGCACGGCCATGCACGTGAGCCCGGGCGCATGCACCAACGTCAAGATCGCCCATTTTGGCCTGAGCGTGGACGAGATCGTGGCCAACATTATTGTGGGTATGAACAACTGCGCGGCGCACATCGCCAAGGGCTGGGCGGGCATTCAGTCGATCAACGTCAAGACCAGCGAGTCGATCGCGCTGCCCATCTACAACGCGCTCTCGGAGCTGGCCAAGCTGCCGCCTGTGGCCAGCAAGAAGGCCCAGCTCAAGCGCAAGCTGGAGGAGGTTGAGGCCACCAAGACGCCGACGCCCGTCCAGGAGGAGCAAGAGGAGACCACGGCGCCAGCCGCCAAGAAGCAGAAGGGCAAGGACAGCAAGCCAGTGGCGAAGAAGACGGAGGTCAAGAAGGCGGAGGTCAAGAAGGCGGAGAGCAAGAAGGCTGTGACCAAGAAGGCTGTGACCAAGAAGACTGTGGTCAAGAAGACTGTGGTCAAGAAGACCGAGACCAAGAAAGACAAGTCCAAGAGCAAGAAGTAAAGCCAACCCATAGCAATCCATCCTCTCCCTCCTGCGTGCGTGTGTATCCCTACTTATGGTAATAGAGATTTTTTCCTCATTCTATCACCAATTTCCATATTTCAAAATCCCAACTTTCCAAGACCAGAAAACCTCTATTATATGATACGACCATTCCCTATCACAGGTTTCCATAACGGAAGTTGAAGTCCGCCCCATGCGCCCCTTCATGAACCCTACGAGCGCAACGGCCTCGGGACCCGCCGCTTCACGCGCGCTCGCTTCTCCTCTCTTCCACAGCGCACTTCCAGCGAGCAGCAAGCAGCGCAGGGAGATCACCGCACTCCTTCCCCCGCGTCTCGTGTTTCCCTCCGCGCGCGCTTTCCCCCCGCCGCCGCCACTCGTTGTCCGTCACCATGGCCATGTTCAGTGCGCGCGGGCTCAACAACTTTATCAGCGATCTGCGCGCGTGTACGTCGCGCGAGGACGAGCAGAAGCGCGTGGACAAGGAACTGGTCAAGATCCGCCAGCGCTTTACGCAGACGCAGACGCTCAACTCGTACGACAAGAAGAAGTACGCGTGGAAGCTCATCTACATCTACATGCTCGGGTACGAGATCGACTTTGGCCACATGCAGGTCATCAACCTTGTCTCTGGCACCAAATACTCGGAGAAATGCCTCGGGTACCTCGGCTGCTCCATCTTGCTCAAGAGTTCCGACGAGTTAATGACTTTAGTGATTAACTGCATCCGCAACGACCTCAAGTCGACCGAGGCGTGCAACCAGTGCCTCGCGCTCTGTTGTGTCGCCAATTTGGGCGGTACGGAATTCTCCGAGGCGCTCGCACCCGACGTGATCCACTTGCTCATGAGCAGCGGCAGCATCGCCCACGTGCGCAAGAAGGCGGCGCTGTGTGCACGGCGCATGCTGCCACCCAACCCGGAGCTGATTCCACTCGAAGACCTCGAGCCACGACTCCACACGCTCATGAGTGAGACCCACCTGGGTGTGGTCACGTCGGCCGCGTCGCTGCTGCAGACCGCGCTGTCGCTCCACCCGACGGCGTTCAAGTCGCTGATCGACGTGTGCATCGCCAGGCTGGGCCAGCTCGTGATCCACAAGGCGTGTCCGAGGGACTACATGTACTACAACACGCCGGCGCCGTGGTTGCAGGTCAAGCTGCTGCGCTTGCTGCAGCAGTTTGGACCGATCGACGACCAGGCGCTCAACGAGAAGCTGCTTGACACGCTGCGACGTGTGCTGTCGCGCCCCGTGCCGGGCAAGGGCGCCAAGTACAACGCCGCGTACGCCGTGCTGATCGAGACGGTCAACCTCGTGATCGCACTGGGCAAGCGATGCACCGACCCCAAGCTCAAGGACATGGCGGTGCAGCTGCTGGCCAAGTTCATCTCCGTGTCCGAGCCCAACATCCGCTACATTGGCCTGGACTCGATGTACCGCCTCGTGCGGCTCGAGGGCGACGCGGAGGCCATCAAGGAGCACAAGACCACCGTGCTCTTCTCGCTCAAGGACGCCGACAACTCGGTGCGGCGCCGTGCGTTGGACCTGCTCTTCTCCATCTGCGACTCGGACAACGCGCTCGAGATCGTGGGCGAGCTGGTCAACTACCTGGCCATCGCCGAGGGCCCCATCCGCGAAGAGATCGTGCTCAAGGCAGCCATCCTCGCCGAGAAGTATGCCAAGAACCTGCGCTGGTATGTGGACACGGTGCTCCAGCTGATCACCATCGCAGGGTCCCAGGTACCGGACGACGTGTGGCACCGCGTCGTCCAGATCGTGACCAACAAGGAAGAATTGCAAAAGTACACGGCCCAGGTGATGTTCCGTGCACTCGAGCCCAAGCACGTGGATGAGACCACGTGCAAGTTCGGTGCCTATGTTCTCGGCGAGTTCGGCTACCTCATCTGTGAAGAACCAGACTCGTCGAGCGAGCAGCAATTCGACGTGCTGTACAAGCACTACGTGCTCGCGTCGATGCCTACCAAGTGCCTGCTGCTCACGGCGTTTGTCAAGATGGAGAACCTGTACGAAGAGATCCAACCACGCGTGATGGAGGTGTTCAAGAAGAGCATGACTAACATGGACCTGGAGATCCAGCAGCGCGCGTGTGAGTACTTGGGCTTGCACCAGGTGAGCGACGACATCATGAAGCGTGTGCTCGAGCCGATGCCGGTCTTCCCAGAGAACCGCGAGTCAGCGCTCACGATTCGTCTCCGCAACCAGCAAAAGGCGTCTGCGAATGGCGAAGAAGGCGGCGAGGCGCGAACCAACTCGCGTGGCGCTACACGAGTGGACTTTGCCGAAAAAGAAGAGAAAGAAGTGGACCTGTTGTCGCTAGACTCGCCCGAGAAGGGCAATACGTCCAGCGGCTACGGAGGCACCGACATTCGTGGCGCTAACCCCGTCTCCGACCTCGTGGATGTCTTTGGTGGTGGAGGAAGCAGCGGTGGTGGAGGAGGCAGTGGCATTGACGCAGCGATGGAGCCCAAGCTCAAGGAGTGGGCGCGCACGCTTATCCTGAACCCACAGGGCGTGCTCTTTGAGAACGACTTGCTACAGATCGGTGTCAAGCACGAGTACCGAGCGAGCCAGGGCCGCATTGGTTTGTTCTACGGCAACAAGACGGGCGACACGCTGAGTGGCTTCAAGGTCTCTATTGATGCTGGCCCTGCCTTCCGCATGCAGGCTGAAGAGCTACCGACGTCGCTTGCTGGCAAGCAGCAGGCCAAGCAGCAGATCATGATCGAGTCGATGGCGCCGTTCATCTCGCCACCAGCGATGAAGGTGTCGTTCTGTCGAGGTGGCGCCAACTACCTGTACACGCTGAGCCTCCCGTGCTACGCGACGACGTTCCTGGAGCCTGTGAAGCTGAGTCAGGAGGACTTTATGAAGCGGTGGGGAGCACTGGAAGGCCAGGAGCGAGAGCAGCAAGAGATCGTGACATCGTCCCAGAAGATCGACGTCCCGCAGGCCAAGAAGTGGCTGACCGAGCACATCAAGATGGGCCAAGCGGATGTACGTGTCTCGTTGCACAGGCTAGTCTTCCTGATATCTAGACTGATTGACCTTGATTACTCCTACCGAAGGGCATTGATGCGGCGGGCAACTCGGTGACGGTGGCGGCGACCTTCCGTACGGGAGCTGCAGCGCCGACGGGCGACAAGATCTCGGTCGGTGTGCTCGCCCGAATCGAGGCCAACCCAGCGAGCAACGCGTACCGCATCACCGTGCGTGCTGTGCACAAGGACGTGAGTCTCGCCATCAAGAACGGCCTCAAGTCGATCCTCGCCTAGGCTGGACCCCTCTCTCCTTGTCTGTCCCGCGTCGGACGCGCACGATTATTTGACATTCACTAATACACATCTCGGGCACCCTACATAATATATTTACTATCGCACGGCTACGGTCGCACTGCATTGACTGTGAAGCACAGGATCATGGCTACAGTTTACAGTCGGGTGGCCAACAAACGTTTACTACGTAGTACACATTTGCAGTGCACGCAGCGAGTCGTCTGACTATCAGGTGGATCCACCAAGTCAGCTACAGTACTACAATACTGTAGTTGACTTGGTGGACGACTGTTTGCCAATCAATCACCAACAGCAACCGTCTCACATGTCACAGACACAAGCATTTTGATACAGTATATAAGAAGACGAAGCATACTCAAACAAGGATGATATGAAAGGGACACCAAATATACTGAGATAGACATAAAGTATCCGGATCAGACACTGGCTCTCGCCAGTTTGACCAGAAGCCAACACCACCGCCGCCTCACGGTGAGGCCCTCACCAACAGCACGGAGCGAGCCGGGCTTGTCCACACCCAGCACTGTATACCTTTGTCGTACGTTCGGAGTTGACCTAGATAAGAGGAGGTGGTAATGATGATCACGATCCTGATCGTCAAGATCGTTGATCTCCTGGAAGTCTGGAACTTTAGATCTGTGGACTCGTTCACATGCAACCTATCCAGATGCCCAGAGACTAAAAACAGGAAGGTATCCGTAAGAAGAGAGCGCTGCTTGACTCAAGCCTTGAGCGCACATACGCACAGCCTGGACGGATGATAAAATTTTATCACCTGCACATGACGTGTATGTACAATTAGATAGAATGGCTCACATAACATTAGACACTTGGGGGTTCTGTGATGATAATCATTCGTTCCTCTACTTCCTCTTTTCATGAGGTTGGGGTCCTTGGGACAGTCAGGACTGCTGATAGCATACCTAGGAACAGCTGTTTCCGGATCAGCTGGGGCTCTGGAACATCCGAATCGCGGTGATGCAGGATTTGATCATGCGACGCGAATCCGGTAGAGGCGGACGCTTCGGACTGTCGGTGCCGCGCCTTCCCCGGACCCGGATTACATCCAGTCCTGCTGTAAAGTTGGCGAGTGAATATCCGGAGAATGGGCTGCAAGCGTCGGCGACCGACGGCGGTGCCGATGCTTCGCGCATCAGTCGCGCTGGCGCTGGCCGCGCTCACGCTTTGTGCCCACAGCGATGGCACACACGCAGCGACCCCGTCGCTACGTGCAGAATACGCGGCCTCCGTAGTGAGATGGCGAGCGCTCGCAGCATCGGATACTGCTGGCATAGTCCACGCGGAAGCTGGTATGGTTGAGGATGACGCGGACCTGGAGGAGCGAGACGGAAGCTCGAGTTCTTCAGGGTCAACTCCCGCACCAACACCAACGACAGAGGTGCCAACAACGACAGCAGTGGCGCCAACACCTGCCCCGGAGCCGACGACTCCAGTACCGACGACTGTCGCGCCAACAACACTGACTCCGTCCACGGCTCCTGGCGATGAGAGTGGAAGCAACAGTCCGGAACCGACGCCAGCACCAACTACAGCACCACCAACAGAGGAGACCACTGCTCCACCGACGGAGGAAACGACCACCCCACCGACTCCAGCACCGGAGACGCCATCGCCAACGGCTCCTCCGGCGCCGACGACAAGCGAACCAGCTCCTCCACCCACCACAACCCCATCTGTGACACCGGATCCGCCTCGTGCTCCGACAGTCGCTCCGCCGGTGGCGCCGACACCAGCACCAGCACCACTACCGCCACTCACTCCACCTGCTCCTCCAGTAACCACCACGGCACCAGCAGTGACAACGACGCTGCCACCGCCAACTCCCGCCACCCAATCACCAACACCAACTCCGACCACCAAGACACCAACACCGACAAACACGCCGTCGGTGCCATCTTCCAGTTCCGGAGATGACAGCAAACCAGCACCAACAACCCCGGTACCAACTTCTGGCGGCAACGGGCACGTCACCGCCCCGGACCTCGACCTCACGCCCATCGCAGGCAGTGGCGTGATCTCGAAATCCGACAAAGACAAAGACTCGGCGTCTGAGATAGGTGCGTCCACATCCGCGGGCGCCCAGAACAAGCTTGGCACCGCCAGTATTGTGCTTATAATCGTCGGTGTTGTTGGCGCTGTGGCCACCGCCGTGTTCTTTGTGCACATGAGACGCCGACGTGACGACAAGGAGGACGCCGGTTCGGCCCGCCGACGCCAACTGGACGCGTTCTTCTCGTACCACAACCCGCTGATCCCACGCACCAACCACCCCGGCACGGCGTCGTTAACCAGCAGCAACGGGATGACGTTCGCCGCACCGCCACCGCCACTGACACCACGCTCCCAGATCCCCTTGGCCAGCAGTTCGCAGTTCATTACAGCACGTGACACTGAGGGCGGTCGATTCAGTGATTCGGTCATGGGTCTCGGTGGGCCGATGGGGCGAAAGGGTCGCATGGCCTCGATCCCAGCGTCGCCACACGGACACGCGTCGGATTTCGACGACTCGAGTGTTGGCGCCGACTCTTTCCTCGGCGGCGAGCTGCTGATCTCGGATGGTTCGTCCGGAAAACAACGTCCGGACAGCGACCGCTCTGGATTCTCGAACCATTCCAGTGGTACGGAACGCCAGTCGCGTTCCAGAACTGGACAAGGTCCAGTATCCGGCGTGGACGCGCCGTGGTCGTCATTCCCCCTTGGTCTCACCGATTCGCGGTCGACGATGGTGCAAATGGGACTCGCACGTGGTGATGGCGGTGAGATCCTACGGCCAGCGCCGTTCCGTGAGGACTCGTCCACGTTCTCGATCGCCGACACCAACACTAGCGCGTCCTGGGACACACGGCTGGACCGTGACGACTCGAACGTGAGCTCCGTCTCCAATCCAAACCCATGGGAGATGCTGGTCGCCACCGACGCCAACGACTCGCACCGAGGCGTGAGCTCGGTCAGCTCGCAGTCGACCGACCTACCGTCCCTTCGATCCACTGACTCGTACACCTCGATGTCGGACGACTACCGCAGCACCACCAACGACGAGATGCGGTTCACCTACGACAGCAGCAGCGGCCGTGGCCACCGCGCCGGGTCGTACCCGACCTGGGGTACACCGGGTACGGAGGCGCGTACCCAGCGGACCGATTCGTACCCGTCCTACGGCACGCCCGGCATGGAATCGAACCGGAGCATGCTGAGCTTCTCGAGTTGTGGCACCGAGGAACGACCGAGCCGCGCGAGCTCGGAGCTGCTGGAGGGCAGCATTTAACTTAGTGTGCTGTCATCGTGATGATAACTAGCTCATCAATGGCCGTGAGGCAGTATTTCGTACAAAAGCAACAAAACGGGCTTGGGATGGGATTCCTCACTCTATCATACCGGCTATAGGCTTACAGCGCCGCCTCGTCCGTTGCTGCCAGTGCCTCGACGATGCGGTTGCGCGCGGCGAGACCCTTGATGCCGAGCTCGCGCTCGCTCGTGAGGCTCAGGAGGTAGTTGTCCAGGCCGCCCTTCTTGTCGATGCAGCGCAGCGTGTGCGTGGTCACGTTCAGCCCCACCTTCTCATCCAGCGCCTCCGAGTAGAGCTGCTTCCACTGGTGGTTCACCTTCCATGCGCGGCGGGTCCTATCCAAATACACACCATGAGAATCCTGTCCCAGCCGATTCCGAATGTGTAGATGAACTTACTTGCGCTTGGAGAAGCTCACGTTGTTGCCAAAGTCCTTGTCGCGACCGGCAAAGAGACCGCGCAGCGCACGACCCGAGGTGTGCTGCGTCTTCTTCTGGTTGCGCGCAAACTGCTCGAGGAAGCGAAGCGACGAGGACGCGCCGAAGACCGACATGGCGACGAGCTGCTTCGGGTGCTTGTGGAATGCCCAGTGGCCACAAAAATGCTGTGGGGAAGGCAGAGTTACGAACCGGGTATGAAATATCGTATGCTTCATATTGCAACAATAAACATGATAAATGCGGATATTACGAATGAGTGCAATTGGGGTGGAGGCCGCAACATCTCGCGGCCCTTGTGACTCCATTCTCGTTTGAAAAGTCTCCCAGGCCACTGCGAGGTTCTCAATCTGTTGAAGACCAAGTTTCCGTCGGATATGGTCAATGTGGGACGCCTCCGGCAGCGTTTAGATTACGTAGACCTCAAGTCAGCGGTGCTGGCACAATGGCTGGTGGGCAACTTGGGCGTGTCTACCACCGAATGCATTGAACCATGCAGCGACGCAGGGTCATTACGAGGTGGTCCAGTTTCTCAATACAGTAAGTAGTGCCAGCACTGCAACTCGAGCGGCGCATGTATGCCGAGTTGATGGCAGAAGCACGATGGGACCAGGGGGCGATGGTGACAACAGATACCGCCAAATACTCGAGTACCTGCTTTGCCATCGGAGTGAGCCATACACACCAACACTAGAACGGCTAGCGATCGCTTCTGGTGACCGTGCGATGCTGGAGACGATCATCGAGATGCGTGGCAGCCTCAGCTATCTCACCCCGGCGCATGTATTCGACGTTGCGATGAACGCTTGAGAAGCTGCGGTTCATTTTGAGTCAGCGGCCAGACTTGAACGTCATGGACGTGCTGAATCCTGCAGTGAGCAATAGCAAGCTCGAGGTCGTCCAGTATCGATATTCTCTGAGCCAAGAAGTATGCTGCTCATCGACCATGCAGCAGCGATGGGCCATTTGCCAATGATCCACTTCATCCACCAGCACCGAGCCGATGCATTCACTGCCTCCACGATGGAGCTGACCGCAGCAAACGGACACTGGGATATCGTCGAATTTCTCTTTGACAAGCATCCCGAGTTCCCCGTCGCAACAGTCCTCGATCCAAGCTGGCGAGTTAGACCTCGTGCGGCGATTCACTATCGCCAACGACCAAGCCTCCGTTTGGCAGTCATCGTAGGCCTCGTGATGAACGAATGACGGTATTTCCTTTAGGTTAGCGTGCTTTGGTTCCCTACGTATTGAATTGAATTGAGGTGTATTAAGCCACTACTACATCTTCTTGATATAGCTGAGCTAGTATAACCCTGCGGCCCCCGATGGGAGGCCGGACCGGCAGAAATCGCCTTGACGTCTCACTAGTTCTCGTGCTAGTGGTCATTCGTCGGGCGTTCGTCGTCGTTTCCCAGTGCACCGGTTCCTACGATCCCGTCTGATCCCATTGGTTATCAACCAAGTAGGAAACGTCTTGGTGCAGGAATTGGCGGACAGCGCTGGTGAGGTGCCGCTCAGAGGAGCCGTCCACTTGCGAGCTGGCCCTCTCGTCCATCGCGATGTTTGCGGCTTTGTCAGCCATCTTGTTATAGTCGCGGTAGTGGTGGTGCCAGCCTGCAATAACGAGGCCGTCGGCTAGTGGTTGCGCTAACGAGAACTCGTGGTGCAGAGATGCAGACTTTGGTGGACGCCGTCGTCGCATCTGGTCCAGAATCAATCGACTGTCACCTATTACGTGGAGCGGGTGCCATTGATTGTCGTGCGCGGCCTGTAGCCCGGTTCGGAGGCCGCGATACTCTGCCAGGTTGTTGGTGGTCGACTTGCTGGCATAGGACATTGCCGCGACCCTTACCAGCCGCGGTGTGTGAGCCCCGGATGGAAAAACGACGATGACGGAGCCGCTGCCTCCTGGACCTGGGTTTCCTCGACTCCCACCATCGAAAAGGAGGAGGTAACGCACGTTTGCTGTGATCGGGGCGCTGATCCCCTCACCGAATTCGGCCAGGAGGGTCTGGCAGAGTCGGTGGTGAATCTTGAGATCGAGGTCGCGGGTGCAAAGCTTGGAGCTCGCGATGTATGTGGTCGTGCTTCGAAGCTGTAGCCGCCATTGCGCGAGTACCGCCGGCCAATCCGCGGCTCTGGGGTCTTCTGTTGGCGTGTGGGTCTCCCCTAGCCGTCGCCTCCACAGGTGCGCTAGGACGCAGGAACACAGTTGTTTCCACGCGATTACTGTGGTCGATCGCTGCGTGCAGCGTAGGGTGCGTCTGGTGCTTCGATGGACCTGAGTAGCTTCCTCCATTTGATCTTAGACGCCGGCGGTTGCCACGTGAAGATAGCGCATGCCAGTCGAGAGTTGACTGCCTCGTGGCATTGCCAGTAGCGTGCGACTTGTCGCCACAGGTATTGTGCTCGATCACAGAGCCAGACGATGTGTGCTGTGTCAGCACCTGTGGCGACCGTGCAGCCTCCGCGGGTGTAGCCATCTGACTGGGTGTCCGTGCTCCACAGCCGGACTTGGTACAGTCGGATTTTGTGCGAGAGCTCTCCTGTGCGCGCGTGCATGCCCGGCGCGTTCCGTAGCTCGCTCCATTCCAGTTCGGCCAGTGCCTCGCCGACCTCAGGGATCTCGTTCCATTTGGAGACTCTGCTTGATCTCGCCTCTTGGCCGACGCCCGTTGCCGGTGCTTTGAGGAGACGAGAGTAACGCCGCCGACTGGCTCTCCACGGCGTCGTGTCACTCCAGAGTGCGACCAGTCTGCTGAGGAGCGGTGTGTGCTCTAGCTGTGGGCGCACAAGGATGCCTTCCACCTTGACTGGTGTCAGCACGGTGATGTCACGTGTCGTCGTGACAGTTGTTGTGGAGAGCACGTTACCGTCGACACGGTGTTCCAGTCGGTCTGGTACGGCGTGCCATACATGTCCAGTCGCTCCGTCGACATTGTACGAGTGAATGAGACCGGGTTCTGCTGGCCTGCTCAGGATCGCTGGGTAGTTTGCGACGAGTACGTTGCACAGCAGTGTGAACGCGCGTGCCTGGATGTTGGCGAGCGGGAACTCGACCTGTACTGGATCGAAGCGGAGTGTGAATAGTGCTACCCAGCTCCATCTGACGTAATCCTTGATCATGGATCCTTTGCCCAGGGATCGGAGGCGGGTCGTTGTCATGGCGGAGCCGTCCGAGTCGATCAGTGGCGTAATCTTCGGGTCGATCTTAAGGTAGGGAAGCCAGTCAACGTTGCAACGCCCGCGGTCGGATGCACGGCTTGCCTTGATGCGTCTGCCGTGTTGTTGGTAGAAGTCGGTGTAGTTCCGGATTATTCCGCCCCGCTCCCAGCGCCATGGGTTGGTGCCTTGTCGCATCAGGGTCTTGACGCCATCGCCCACGGCTAGTTGCTCTTGGAGGGAGCACCCGTGACCGTGTAGGGTCATCAGCGCTCTCTCTCCGGTGGTCCAGAGAGTTGCCCGATACTCCGGCTTCTTCTGTGGTGTCGCTCCTTCAAGAGGCTGGATGAAATCATCCACTCCTTTCCATCCCGCTGCTGCGACTGTGAGGCGGCGCCGTGGTTTTGCTGAGTGTGCCCATTGACCCACGACTGTGGTGGCCATGGTCAATAGCTCCGTTTTCACGCACGGGACCCCCATCCCTCCTTGATGCTCATGGTGGCGAGGTGCCGCTGCATCCATGTTCTTCCTCTGGTCGTGACTCGGTGTTGGTCCATTGTTGTTGCAAATAGACCACACCACACGAAGTTGCGGATGAGTAGATCCAGTTCGTCGACTTGGGCTCGTGACGGCCAGCAGTGCCTTGCAACATACAGAAGCTTGAGGATGATGATCGCCTTCGCCAGAGCAGCACGCTGTGCCGTCGCATGCGTCTTGATCTGTGCCATGCGGAGTCGCGTGGTGACTTGCTCGATACACAGCTGCCACGCATGTGCGTCGGGGCTGGTACTGCCGACTTGGATGCCCAAGTACCGGCATCATGCGCCGTTCTCCAGTACCTGTAGTCCGTGGGCTTCTCGAACTGGGCCGACGCTGTCGCACAACCGTACCACGATACTCTTGGTCATGTTGATGTTCAGCCCGGAGATCGCTGCGAATTCGTCCAAGATCTTGAGTGCATACGGGATCCGTTGTTCGTCTGCGAGCACGAGTGCCGTGTCGTCTGCATAGCCTGCTACTGGTCGTATCCCAGGGTCCGTCGCTACGGGCGTACGTAGGGTCTCGTCCGCTAGGATGCGTCGGTACAGTGGGTCCAGCGCCAGCACAAAGAGAAGCGGTGCGAGTTGACACCCTTGGCGTATGCCTCTCGTGATCCGTTCTGGGCGTGATAATAGTCCATTGACCTGGAACATGGCGTACGTGTTCGCATGGGTCGCCTCAATTGCTTGCAGGAACTTGGGGCCGAATCCGCGCTGCTTGACACTTGCACTCATGTATCTTCTGTTGAGTGAGTCATACGCCTTCTTGATGTCCAGCAGTATGGCAATCGTGCGGGCCTTGGTTGAACTTGCCGCCGCTTGTGCTGCCGTGAAGCAGTCGATCACGTCATGGATGTGTCTCCCCGGGACAAAACCTCCTTGTGATTCGTCAACCAGCATCGGCAACACCTTCTTCAGGCGCGTGGCCAGGAGCCGCGCGTAGATTTTATAGTCGGTGTTGAGGAGCGCAATGGGTCGGTAGTTCAGTGGATCGTTGGATCTCCCGCTCTTCTTTAGACACACCACTGTTGCGGCACCAAAGCTGGCCGGCGAAACGCCTCTCTCGTAGCACTCGTTGTAGATCTTGAGCAGGATCGGGGCCAGCTCCTCACTGTAATCTCGATACCATGCGTTCGGCAGTTGGTCTGGGCCTCCGCTTTTCGTCTTGCTGCATCGTTTAATTGCTATCTGGATCTCCGCCAACGTGAATGGATCGTCAATTGCTGCTGCCATGTCTGCGTCAATTCTTGGGAGTCTATGGTTCAGGAACACCTCTGGGTCTGCCTCCGCGTGCGGTTCATTCGTCACCTTCGTCCACGCATCTGCCATGATGTTTTGCAGGTCTTCTGGTCGCCGTTCCGGGAGTCCTTCAGCGACATCCAGGCGTTGGATCGGTGCGTGATCGCGTCTGGTCGCGACTCTCTTGAAGAATTCCACTGAGTGCGTTTGGTGTTGCCAGGAGTGAGCTGCCGACAGTCGCCGCCGTTTAAGGGCTTGCCACTCCCGTACTGTCGAGTTCAGCTGAGCTGTCAGTTCTTGTTCACGTTCTGGGTCCTCTCCTTGCAGTTGCGCTGCTCGGATCCGCTGCCTGAGTCGCGTTACCTTACGTCGGTAGCTCGTATTCGTCTTCCTGGTTGCCATCTTCGTTGCCTGGTGTATCTTCTTGACGACCTCCCGCTTGAAGCTTTCCCACAAAGTAGCGCAGTCTTGAGTAGCTTCGTCCATAGTGAGCTCGAGGTGTGCGAGTGCCTCCACGCACGTTTTCTTGACCTGGTCTTCCGCACATCTCTTGGGTGGATACAGCTTTCGTTGCCTGCGTATCTCGACTCTGGTCGCTGGGTCCGACAGGGTGACTGCCACTGCAGAGTGGTCAGAGCCGAGTCCGAGCAGAGTGGTCGTTGTGTCGACTATCCATCGGCTGAGATCTGACGCGACGTATAACCGATCGAGCCGCGAGGACTCCGTGCGTCCGTGGACTTTGTACCTGTACGTATGGTGCCGTACGCGGAAGTCCGCGACGTCACCCTTCCTGCCTTCTATTTGCATTTCTGCTTGAAGTGCGTCCACGAGTCCCCAAGCTGCTAGCGTGTTGTTAACCCTTTCGCGAACGACCGTACAAATTTTGCTCGTTTCATAGGTGTTTCAAAACTAGGAGAGAAATCACCCCCTCGAACGGGCAAATTTGTACGTTTGGCATATCACGGTATGATATCCCGACCAAAACATGGGCGAAATCTGGGATCCACTTGGGATCCCGTAGCAAAATATGGTAGGTGATGTGTTATGGAAAGGCGCAAATCTGGGATCCAATCTGTCGAACGGGCATTTTTTGCACGATCGACGAATGTTATCCTTGGTTTTTGTATTAATACATTTCCTATTGTTGAGCTCGCGTTCGCAAAAGGGTTAAGTGCTGCAGAGATATGCCCCGCTGCCCTGGGTGAGAAGCTGCGGTCGAGCTCGCAGTCCTGCGTACAGTTGAAGTCCCCACCTAGGATGCGGATCCCACTGAACTCCGGTGTGCTCTCCGCGAGTGCTTTGAAGAG
>JAADXF010000308.1:0-23503 GCA_023337575.1 Pythium chondricola | reverse complement strand
TGTCGTGGGGTAGCTTGAAAAATGAGCGCGCAAACTCAGTACACAGCACCGCCGACAACAGAATCGAATCGAATGTGGAGCAGCTTCGACGAACACTGAACTCGTCGCAGCCACAGGATATCACCAGTAAGTTGAACCGGGATCTCGAAACTCCACCGAACTGTAATACGTGGCGCCTCACACGCCACGTTACCGGAGAGAGCAGACGGATGTGTGCGCCAGCGACACCTGGAAGCCGCTGGGCAAGTCGCTGGTTACTGGTTGTCGCTGTTCTATGCAAGCTCTGTGACGGGATGGCCTTCTGCTGCTGGTGAACTGATGGAGTGAGTGAACTTGGTGTTGCTTGTCGGTGTCTTGGTGGTGTTCTTGTTGTTGTTGTTCTTGCGCTTGGTGTTCTCTTCACGAAGGGGGCAAATCGGAATCTATTCAGTGTAAGGTAGTCACCCCACCCACCCACTTTACGGAGATGGGCTATTCCCACCAGATCCCAACTTCTACTTTGTTTATTTGCTTTTCTAGACATACAGCATTACCTATAGAAACTCGTTGACTGGATGTCCTTCCCACCAGTCTCTTTCGGTCAGCTCTCATTCCCTTGGTGGTCATCTTCCCGGACTTCCTTGAGCAGCAACGACGCACATACGCCATTGCCGGTGACTCTTGCCACCGTGTCTCCACACATTTCCGATAGCTGGACACCCTTGAGTCGATTCCACGCAGACGCCGATCAACATCACTGCTCCCAAAATTTCACTCACTCCATCACAGGTGGCGCGCACGGAGCGCCGCTACACTCTCAGCCGTATCCGCGCACAGCATTTCTTCCGTTGCCGCGTCCACGAGGCGCCAACGTTCGAGGAGACCTTGCACCGCTGCGGACAGCTGCTTTCTCGTGGTCACTCTACTGCGATCCAGCTCCGGGTCAAAGATGTAATTGAAGTCACCGCCAAGGTACATGGTTCCGGGTGGGGCTTGTAGCCGCGCTAGGTCCTCAAACGTGCGTTCCCGCTCTGCTGCATTGGTTGAGCCGTAGACGTTCGCCACTGTGACGACATTACCGTCAATCTCGCCTTGGATCGCTATGAACCACTCCGACCATTTGTCCTGGTGCCACGGTCGTGTTTTCTCCAAACGCGACTGTGGGTGCATCAGGGTGGCTACTCCTGCCGCCGGTGTTGGCGTCGCGCTCCAGAAGGAGATCGGGTGTTCCAGTTGCTCAGGCCAGTAGCCCCATGCTCGAGCGTATCGGTCGGCGAGTGTGTCTACCCAGTGGTCGGCCGCTCGGGTCTCCTGTACTAGTACCACGTCCACTTGGCGCTGGTCAAGTCGTCGTCTGAAGCCATTGAACCACTCCGTAGTGCGCCCGAAGTGCTTGGCGAAACCTCGTAGGTTTTGGGTGATCATTTGGAGATCAGGTTGATCCCGTCCTCTCACCTGCCGGCGTGTCCGCCGATCACGCTGGCGAGTGGGGGGACGGGTGTGCGAGCTCGGCTCCCTTGCCTGCTCGCGTCGGCTCTCGCCGACCTCCTCTCTTCCTTATTCTACTGCAACGGTAGAGGCTCGGTCCGTTGCAGCACCAGCCCTTCGCGGTCAGGACAACACTGGGATACTGGCACCAGCAGTGTCACCGCACTGTGGGCTGCCCTTAGTGCCGCCGTGTGCCCGTCGACTGGCGACGAGCAGCAAAGCGTGCTGGAGCTTGGTCCACGTGCTCTGCCATGTTGATCTTGCACATGGGGCGGGAGACGAGATTGCGGAGGCCATTCCAGTTCGAGAACCTGAGCGTGGTGAGCGCGTCTCGGAGGTGGCTCTGGTTGGAAGATGTCTGGAACCATTGGAGAAGTTTGGCGCAGTGGGTGGCGTTGGACTCGCTCGCCCCTTCCTCAGGGAATGCCTTCGCCAAGCAAAGCAGGATCGCGAGGAGCCCGTACCTTTGAGTCTCCGGGATCGGCGAGTTGGCTGGGTCGTCGAAGCGAAGGCTCGGGTGGACGATTGTCAGCGGCACCATGGCTTCGAGTCGCCGCCACCGGTCGGCACCGTACGCCAGATGCCACTGCGCCGCTGGTGGTGACTCTTGAACAGCCGCTATCCACGCGTTGACGAATGCCGTAGCCGTGTCGTGGGTGATGTCGCCTATTGACACGTGAACTACCACATCATGTGTATCGTACATGAAGCGCTTCCTGAGATACTCAAGGTCTGACGGCCTCAACTGCGCGAAAAGGACCTCTGGGTACGAAAGGTGTTGTATGAGTTCTAACCAGAGGTTGGGGTGGGCCATGAGGAGTTGACCCGCCGCTCGGAGGTTGATTCCTTTGTCGTGGAGCAGCTGCTGGACATCGGAGGCGAACGTGGATCCATGGCGCCAGCGCCCGTAGTCTCCTTCGTTGGCTGCCTGCGCTTTTCTCCACACTGGGTTGGAGATGTAGTCCAAAGGATAGTCCGGGTCAAGGGCTTGCAGCAAGGTGGTGTGTTCCTCGTGCGAGATGCTGCTTGACCTGGTCGGTGGACGTGTCGGCGATGTTTCCTCTGATAGTTCCTGTGAGGGGACGTAGGACGATTCCTCGTCGTTCGAGGCCGCAGGAGTCTCGTCTTGGCACGTAGGCTGCAGAGACGGCTCGTGGAGTCCTATAGCAGCGTGAACTCTACGGAAGCGTGCTCTCACGGCCGCTTGGTTGTCGCCTGTGCCATACCAGCTTTCGTAGGCTTCATCGCGGTATCGAAGAGCGCTGTAGTGACCGTTCGTCCCAGCGACGGTTGGTCCAGGCAGGTGTTCGAGGAGCAGAATCAGTGGTAGGACTTGGCATGAGATGTGAGCCGTGTAGTTCACGTAAGCTTCTTGGGGGGAGTGCATCGTGACAGACGTACTCGGAACCGAGCTTGCTCCTTGCCAGACAGTAGCGTTGGGTATACGCTAGCCCATCCGTGCCGATGTCCATGACGTACACGGGTTGTCGTAGCCATGTTGCAGTGGTCATGATCTGTAGTGGACCAGCCCATAAGATTTTGTCTGCGTACTCGCGTGGATCGGGCGTGCGTGCTCGGGCAATCGCACTGCAGATCAGGAGGAGGGCGAGCTTCTCATCCGCCGGCGATCCCGGTCCCACGAGCTAATGGAAGACGTCGTCCAACCGTAGCGCGCAGTTGTCCAGCCACTGTTGGATGTTGCCCTGGAGCACGCCGTTCACTCCCTCCCGGTTATATTTGGTCTCGTCAGTGACAAACTGGGTCATACGCACTAAGTCGCCGACTCGATGTCCAGTGGTCACGGCAAACAGAGCGATGTAGAAGCAGTGCCATTGCCTGGAATCTCAACCTTTCTTGATTCAAGAAGGTGTAGCCATTGAGGTAGATGGGTGAGGGTTGGAACCTCCTCTCCGTCTTGGACTTGCTGGAAAAGCATGAAGAGGCCGCAGTTTGGCAATTGCGGGCTGATGGTGAGATGTTCGGGCGAAGCCTGCCTGAAGATATGTGCCATGTCCACTGTTGTGCAGAACTGCGTGAGTGTAGTCTGCTTTACCGCCGTCTTGGGCGCCGCAGCAGGGGGGAGTGGAGCAAAGCTCGGTGGTTCACCATCGCACGTCTTGGTGTCCAGCGCGTCCTTCCGGTGACTCTGCTCTTGCGTCGTCTCCTTTGCATACGCCTGCGGCCGTGGGGTGTGGTGACGATCGGTGCGTTTCCTTGGGCTGCGAAGGCGGCGTGGTGATCGCACTTCGTCCGTCGAACTCCTCTCACATCCCGTCGCGGACGCTCCACTGGCGTGGTTCTTGCCGGGGCTTGGCATCTCGATAACGAGCTGTGCCCGAGATGTCTGGCCCGTCAGTCGAGTTGGAGACGCCGGTGGCAGCCCGTACTCCAATCCTTCGTCTGCCTGCGGTGGAGTGGTGGTTGCCTCCGGGTTGGTGCTGATCTCAAATGTGGGATCTGGCTCGGTCAATCGAGCCGGGGACTGCGGTCTGGTGAGCTTGGTGAGCGTGGCTGTCTTCTTGGGGGAGATGCGCTTCGAGGAGGATGGTGAGCAGTTGTCTGCTAGGGCTCGAGAGCCTGCGATCGTCAGCTCCTGTTGACGGATGGTGGCTTTGATTTCCGAGGCTCGATGTTTCGCTCGTTCATCTCTGGTTCGGACTGGTCTGGCCAAGTCCATCTCGATATCCATCCGGTCGCAGTGGTCTCTCGCAGTCTCAGTACTTGGGCAGATTGAGCTCGCGTCGAAGTATTGGTCGCTTGGCCTCGTTGGCGCTGGTGGAGGGCTCTCTAACTTCGTCTCTGGCTCGGAGTTTTGTACGCCTTGCCCTTGAACACCATCCGTGTCGTCGTCCACCTCTCCTGCCTCCCATGCTGCATTGTCCAGCCGCCTCTGGTCGCAAGCCAGGCCCTTCGCCTGTTGCCAACTACCGTTCTCCTTCGCCCACCCTGTTGTGAGCGGCACCTCCTGCAATCCGTGCACCTATTGTGCGAGGGCCGCGCGAACACTGGTGGAGATAGCCTTCCGAACGAAGGCCGCTGCTGCTGTAGCATCTCGAGAAGTTTGGCGCAACTCCATTGCGTGCTGACGCTGGATCGGGTCCATCCAGCGGTAGGCGTGGTGGTAGGCTCAAAACAGGGAGCTGGTTGCGTGGCTCAATCTCAATCGCCTGATGATTGCGATGATGTCCAGCCGCCAGAGGCTTGTTTGAGCAGCGAGGAACGCCGCTTCTCTGCGTGCCAGTCGTTGTTGAATAGACGGCAGCTTGCGAAGTGTTGCCATCAGCGAGGCGTATCCAGCGTCCCGCGGCTTCGGTCGTCTCGTGAGGAGTGGGATATTGCTGTAGTCTTCCGCCGTGAGCAGTGGCCTGTCTGCGTAGTCGGCGTGTTTCGACGTCGCTGGCGTCTGTTCCGGGGCTGGGTGGTCTTCTGCGGCCATGCCCGCCACGTTGACCAGTCTGAAGTTGACATCATTGGTACAGGCGGCGAGCTGGTCCTGGTCTTGACTCTCCAGGATTCCTGCGAGGGCGGCGACGTCTTCAGCTACGTCGTAACGTGGACCGTGGACCTGGAGCCGCGCGGTGGAGTCTCGCTTCTCTTCCCTTCCCGCACACACTGACGGTGGGTGTGCGTTATCGCCGCAGAGGCTGCACGGTGGGAGGACGTGCAGTCGTGTGTGATGAACCCAGATCAGTTGGCTCTCCCACTCGAACAGCTTGTGCTCCGTCAGGATTCTCGGACTGCGTGAGCCGCGCACTGTGATCCTCCAGCGTGTTGGATCACTCATGCCATCATGCTCGTGCCCCCAACGAGCTACGTCCACGACCTTGAGCCTCAGGTGACCACTAAAAAGAATCCAGAGGTCCGGTGCCTTGAGCTCCCCTTGTGGGTTGATTGCTGCAAACTCGTACTCCTCCCGGTCGACCACTTCCACATCTGGGTCGGAGGTGCTGCCTGCCGTCGGAAATAGTTGGATGAGTTGCCCCAATATTGGCACTTGGCGCTCCCTCCAGTAGTTGACTCGCTGTTTGGACTTGAGGTGAAGCAGGAGTCTGTTGTTGTGGTGGTCGTACGTGATATTCTCCAACTCGCTCTTCAGCTGGTCGTTCTGCAGTTCGAAGTGCGGTGTGATGTCCTTGAGTAGTTTCTTGGCACCCCGGAAGTAGATGTTCGGTGACAGCCGCATGTTGCCGTCCAACTGCGCTACCAGTACACCTACCGTCATCTTCTCCAGGACAGCATCAGCCAGTGTCTGGGCGGAGGTTGGTAGTGCCTTTGCCCACGAGGAATCAGCTACCTCGGTCGCGCCTTTTACTGCTTCTTCTAAGCTCTTGAGCTCTTGAGCCGTCCATGGGCCTGGTTGCTTGCGAGCCCCTCGTGTCCATTTCCGTTGCATCTTCTTCGAGACCGTAGCTTGGTCGGGCTTGACCCAGGGGTTGCTCCCGGGCGATGGCCTGGCGCTACTAGGTCCTGCAGGGGTGAGGTCTTGCTTCCAGTCCGTGGGAACTGGTGGCAAGAGGGCTTCGTTGTACTCCAGTTGGAAGTACCGGATGCGGTTCTTGAACTCTGCCAGACTCACTCGTTCGGTGATGAGCCACTTCGTGAGATTGGCGAGCAGTTTGTCGACATCCTCTGAAACTGAGCTTTGCTAAACTTGCAGGAACTTCATGTTTACCTTCTTGTTGAGCGATCTCGACATGTGCTGGACTTGTGCGAACAAGTCCAGGGCTGTAGCAGACTCTTCAAGGACGAGGCAGTTTTTTACTTGCAGGATATTCATGTCGATCTCGTCAAGATTCTTTGGGCGTTGGTCGTTGCCCAGCGTTCTGGCTCCGACCGCTTCCTTCCGCTGGCGCTGCTGCTGCTGCTTCGGCGAGCGAGCATCTTGCTGAGCAGCCGCCGCTTGAGCCGCTCGTTTCTCACGCTGTGTTGCCTTGTAGCCTCGGTGCGTGACAAAGCCACCTTGCTGGTCTCTTTTGTGTCCAGCACCGGGGGCGATGCTGCTCCGGTCGCGTCGCCTTGGGACTTGCACCACCCCGGCGGTGGCGTCCGCGGGGGGCCATTGCCTCCAGCATTTCGGTCCGGGGGATCCTTCATGCTGCAAGCCTATTGGCTGAAATCTGAGTTTTGAGGCTTCTGATTGGTTGTTGAGTCGTCACGATCTGCTCCAGCACACTTCCGACAGAACTGGGCTCGTGACTCTTCGGGGAAAATTCGGAAGTGAAGTTTGGCGCCGTGATCCCCAAGTACGAAGCGGCCGCTGCCGTGTTGAATCTGGTTGTCTGCACGGTGCTAGGTGCCTACGTGGCGTACAAGACGGGCACGAACCTGACTATCACGCCCGAGCCGACGGTCAAGTTCCCCTTCTGCAAACCTGAGCACCAGGACGAGCTCTACTTGCTACTGGTTAAGCCATAGTATCCGTGATAAATTGCTTCGTAAAGTGCTGTAATAGCGCCTACGCTACAGTAGTAGTCAAGGCCATGTCGGCTAACAGTAAGTTAACACTCTAATCAGCAGTATCCGGATATGCCCTACAAATCGATACAGTACGTGGTGTTTTCATTCTGACTCATCCCAGCCTCGACTGACCCACACACACAACACAGGCAAGCATCATCAATGCCAACACAGTACACTGTACATGTCTTGGTTCATTGTCTTACACCCAGAAGAGCAGCTCCCCACGAGGAGCTCCGTCCATAACTTGTCCAGTCACGCATGGCACGTGCAGCAACCCTCTGGATCTCGACCAACGTCAGAATGTAGCCATGTGCAGGTTCAATACCTTCAATAGTGGACCCTTTGCAGCCAATCAGCGATCTTGATTGGCATGCGACATGTGCCAGAACCACGGGCATGTGGCCTGTCTATTTGGCTGTCGACGAAAACTGGAGAGCTCCGTATGGGGCACACGTGCCCATAGATACCTAAATCGAGTGGCGTAGGGGCGATGATCTAACTTTATTTTTTTGTACCGGTGTTGGCGGGATTCGCCCACCAACCGAACATTCTGCAAGTGTGCTCTTGCCGTTTGCGCAATGAGACCGTGCGTGACACGAGCCGTGTCTCCTCGATCTTCATCCCATTCTGCAATCTCGCGTCTTCCATCAAGTCCTAGCAGCAGCAGCAGCGTCGATGCACGCGATGAATCTCAAGCAGTACCTCTTCACCAAGGTCGCATCGTCGCGTTCAACCTCTTCTGCATCGTGTGTGGTATTGGTAAACCCTCGGCATGCCAGCCAACTTTGCGCGTACTGGCCCTGCGTACGGCCTCGTCGCGATGCTATTCATAGGCTTCGCTAACGTGTACGCGTCTGTCGCCATATCCAAGGTCATGCTGATCACGCCAGCGTCCGTCGAGACGTTTGGTGACCTCAGCGAGTGGTGCTGGGGCAAGGGTGGTCGCTACGTCATCGTCATTTCGCACATGCTGGTCTGCATGTTGGCACCAACCGCCTTCCTCGTGCTTGGCGGGATCCTACTGGTCACGCTCTTCCCGAATGCATTCAGCCAGACCTTCTGGATCATCTTCATGGCCATGATGGTGTACCAGTGTGCCTGACACCGACGCTCAAGGAAGGCGCCGGTGCAGCGTTAGCCGGCTCCATGGGTACAATCGTCGCTGATGTCATTGGTATCGGCATGCTGATCCACGGCATGGAAGGTCACGGTTCGATGCCTGCCCCAGACGTCTCACTTAGCCAGGTGGCCACGACGTTTGGCAACTTGGCACTGACGTACGGTGCTGCGATCGTGATCCCATCGCTTCAGCGCCAGCACCAGCATCCGGAACGCATGCCGCAGGTCGTCGGCATCACGATGGTGATCATCACCGTGCTTGTTGTCACGATGACGTGGGCAGGCTACTCGGCGGTGGGCTGCCAGATCTCGGGTAACCTCCTGTTCAACGTCTTCCCTGATACTATGGGTGTATCGAGCCTCGGCATGCGTGCCCACTTTGGTGCGGCCGTGATGGCCTACCTCTTCATGCTGCTGCACATAACAATCGCGTTCTCCGTCATCTTGTACCCAGTGTTCTACTCGGCCGAGCGTTTGGTGCTGGGCATGCACAAGCCCAGTGACAAGGCGATCACTGCTGCTGACAACGCCGAGAACGGCGACGTGCTGCCCTACCGTGCCAGCGGCACGCCCAAGGACTCACTCAAAGTGTCGGTGGTCAGCGAGAGCGCGCGCCACGCTCACGACGTGTCGGACGACTACAAGGGCGGGCGCGGGTACCAAGCTCAAGTACGCTCTGCTGCGGGCGACGATCGTCGCGATTCTCGTGGTGGTGGCGATCGTGCTCCAGGACCAGTTCATCGACCTCTCGGACTTCCTGGGCGCCTCGTGCATCACGTGCTGTGCGATCGTGCTGCCCATCTTGTTCTACCATACCAAGATGCGCCACTCCATGCCGCTCTACGAGCGCGTCCTGGGTTTGACTGCGGTGCTCATCTGCACGACCCTGGGCGTGTACGTGTCCTACAAGACGGGCAAGAACCTCTTCGTTCCTGAGAGCGGCGACGACGCCGCGTTCCCTTTCTGCGAACCGGAGCACAGGGACGAACTCTACTTTGTCAAGCCCTATCCGGATAGGCTGGTCTACAGTACCCGGCCGCATCGTCAAACTAACTTCTACAGTATCAATTTGATGTTTGCCTACAGTACTCTTTGTACTACCGACCAGGGCTAATAACTATTGTACAGTTCCACATCAGAAGGAATGGAAGCGGGGCAGCAATCACTCGCGTGCCGGTGTTGAACAAGGATAAGATCAGCAGTCAGCACGGCACACTGCATTGGAATCGTACCGCACGCCACAACGCGGCGTTGTGGCGTGTGCCGGCGTTGAACGCCGGCATCGGTGTTGAGGAGGAGCTCACGTCCGGATTTCCGGAGGGGATCAACATGTCTGGATGGGAAGGCATAGTGAAACCGAATCATCTACTGTAGTTCCTGATGTCAGGATCACCACGTTAAAGTTGAGATTGCAGAACGAATGATTGAGGTTCAGAGTGGCTACGGTACCCCACATTGAGCATCTCAGGTTCGATTCGAAACATTCATAAGTTACAGTACCCAGCTTGATGAGCTGTCTGTTGTTCCATGCGCTGTACAATGTACTCGCATACAGTACAGTATGGGTGCTCTTGTCGCGATTGGAAACGTGGAAACATTTTGTGGCGCCAGTGTGGTGGTTATCATGTATGACAGACACACGCGTGCGCTCACAGAATCCACAACTCATTCGGTGACGGCGGGTGGCTGGCGCTCATGCCAGTGGCATGATGCCACCGCCGCCGGCGCACCCAACCCGCCTGGACATCTTCTTCTATCACAATCAAACACAGTCGGTGGCATGTCACAGTGTCACTGACACCGCGAACACTTTGGCGAACGCCGTCGGAATCCGACTCGGATGCGCCACCAACGGGATAGACACCATGGCTGCTGCCACCGACAACCCTTTCCAGCACGAGAAATTTCCATAGATAAGTACATGTGTACTGAGTTCTCCGTAAGTTAACTGACTCCAGCCAGAAATAAGTACATCTGATCGACATCAACATTCAAGGCTGACTCGGTTGATGGAGCATGCACATGTACTGTACATTCGTGCCGAAGTGCCAAGCTCAGCTTTGCCCTGGTGGAGATGCTGTTGTCACAAGCATGCGCCTTCGCGATCGCTGTTTTACACGGAGACTTCGGTTGTCAATCGGCTCCCTCTCCCTCCCTCCGTCGCGCCACGAAGTCGCATTCCCTTGTGTGCCTGCTCAAGACTGAGGAGGGATGACCCACCAAATGCACCTATTTGTTGACGGAATACCTTTTACTTACGCAGAACTCAGTACACATGTACTCATCTATGGAAATTCCTCTTTCCAGCACGTGGGTGTGCACCGGCGCTGCACAAATTGCCCGGCCCGATCCCATTCTGGATGCTGTGACGCCGTTGCGACTTGATGGCATGATGAACGGCAACTGGATCCCAGTGGGATTCAGATTCGCCACCGTTTGGACACCTTTGGAATATGATATTCATCAAACCACTGGACAACAATGATTGCATTTTGTTCCCCAAGAGCCTCTCATAACGAATAAATAGCTGGAATCAGTGGTGACTAGCAACGTCACAATGCGCATTCCAGCGATCCCTCACTGGATTCGCTCTGCAAATCAACCTTTGTGGCGTTGGCGCGGCCTGTCCAAGGCTTGGACTCCAAGCCGTGGGAGAGTTTTCTCTCGCCCTCCACACACGTAAAAACGCATTCGTGAAGGAGACGATGAAGATCACGTTGGGGCTGCTCGTGGCCGCGATCGCCGTGGCCACCGCGGCGGCCGACACGCCCGTGTCTGTGTGCCGTGACGCGACCTACCAGATCCCAGCCACCCGTGGCGCGATTTGCTCCGGCGCGGGTAAGGCGCCGGCTGGAACCGCCTGCCCGCTCAAGGGCGACGCCGCCACCTCCGACTGCCACCCGTACTTGCCATCGTACGATGGTGCCAAGTGTGTGGCCAAGGAAGATTCGGTGTGTGAGATCGTCAACGGCGATACCTGGGGCTGCACGTTTCCGTCGGTTGGCTGCCTCAAGCCACCACAGCAGAAGCCAACCCCAGCACCAAGCAACGGTGGAGATGCCAAACCAACGCCAGCTCCAAGCTCGCCAAGCGGTGGTGACGCCAAGCCAACGCCAGCACGAACTGTTGGATCCGGAGGACAAACGCGGACGACGCCAACGACTCCGGCGCCAGGTCCAGTGAACCCAGGTCCAGATCCAGGTCCAGTGACTCCAGCGACTCCAACGCCCACAACGCCATGTCCGTACACGTCGAAGCCGGACACGCCAACACCATCTACTCCTACGACACCATGCCCGTACACGCCAAAGCCAGATACACCAATGCCATCTACGCCATGCCCGTACACGCCAAAGCCGGACACTCCGGAGCCGACGACGCCATGCCCGTACACGCCAAAGCCGGACACTCCGGAGCCGACGACCCTAACGCCGACGACGCCAACGCCAATCACGACGGCGCCAACTCCTGAGCCATCGATGAAGACGCCGTGTCCGATCACAGCCAAGCCGGAGCCAACGACGCCAGCGCCAACCTCCCGCACGCCGTGCCCGATCACATCGAAGCCAGATGTGCCACCAGTCACCCCTGCGCCGACCACGCGAACCCCTGCGCCAACGACGCCGGCGCCAACGCCAGCTCCGTCCTCGTGTAGCAACACCACCGTGCAGTGGCTCTGCACCGTTCAGTTTTGGTGCAAGTGGGAGAACAATCAGTGTATCGCGCGATGGTAAGCGACTCGACTGACAGCGCCCAGCTTGCTCCGTTGTGAGTATTCATAGGTGCATGTTCCCGGGTACTACTTGGTAAGTACCTCTTGTACCTCGGGCCAAAGACAAAAACACACGATTTTGTTTTTCTTTTTTTTTTTTTGGATGTGTATGTGTTCGGTCTCACGTTCTTATGGTAGTAAAATTTAGTACCGGTACTTGGTATCTCGCAGTGTGTGTGGTCCACACAAGTGATCCTATACAAAAGCTTACTCGACGCGAGGTCCTGGGACCGGGAGTCTGGTTGGGTGAGCGACGATCGATTACTTCCTACTACGTATAGCTTGCTGAGTTTGTCGGTCGTCCGTGTGCGGGGTCTTTGGCACCAACGCCTCCCCGTCGCGGAGACCTTCGCTTGCTCTCCTCATCAGCCACCCCCCACCCCCACTGGACTCGTTGACTGGCCCCGTGACCCTGAGTCATCGCAGAGAGCGTACAGTACGCAACAGACCTCATCGGTGATTGTCCTACCGCCACGTCCCGACCGGCGAAGGCAATCGTCGGCTCGGTGGGGGGGGGACTCTTCACTGGGATGTCACCGCGACCGAGCATTCGCGCGAGTGTGATACAGTACAGTGCGGTTGAGTGCACTGTGGAGAATGCAGAGTCCATTACACAATTGGTCGGCGCCGTCGCAGAGCGATCTCAAGTGTCACAGCTCTTCCTGCGCTTCTATTATCCATCCACGCTTGACAACCGAAAAATGGACACCGCCCCGTCAAGCTCCTCCTCCTCCTCCTCCTGGACGTTAGCACGCGTTGCCTCGTTCGCCTTCGCTGCTAGGCGATCGACACGTCGCAACAGCCACACAAGTACACCTAGCGATTCCGCAGCCGCAACACCCTGCAGAACCTCGCTGCGGCAGGCGCACGGCAGCGAGTGGGGCATCGTGCCGGTGCTCAATGAGCTGCTCGAGCGCACGGCGTCTCGGCGGTTCGAGGGTCTCCACCACGATGAAGATGACCAGCGATTACAGCACTACCCCCCCAGCCATCGCTGCCTGTACCCCAAGAAAGTGTGCACGAATTGCCAGCTCCCACTGCCGCGGCGGCCGGCAATAACACTACCATGGGACGAGTCGTTTTGCTCGCTCGACTGCCGTAGCAGCTACGAGTACAAGCAGCGCATTGAGCTGGACGTGAGCAAGTGGTCCGACAGCGTGACGTCCACAGTCGCGTCCTCCTACAGCGTCGCGTCCTCCACCTCCGCCTCCGAGCTCTGACCAGGCCACACACCTACCGGTATAAGGTTAGTTGTACGACTACATCGCGGCTACTGTAGGTGGCGTGCAGGCCGCGAGCACCGTCCTCGGTTGTTCAGACATTGGAATACAGTATCGCCCATCCAACACACACACTCACACACGCCATAACCATGGTAGAAATTCATGCGCATCGTCAATGGAGGGTATGTACCTAGTACCTTGAGCTTGAACAGTCTTGCTGCCAGCAAGTTGCTCGATTTCAGTGTCACTCTCCAATGTCACTCAACTGCGAAAACGGCGAACAAAATCCGGAAACCTCTAAGTTTTGGTCAAAGTTCACCATACTACACAGGTTTCCAGTTGGCGGGTCCAGACTCTGGACTGCAGAGTCGTGCACGATTGTTTGAAACCTGGATGGGAATTTTGTTTGAATCGCACAATATACTGTTGAACGTATACCCGGGAACACAACACTGTCTAGAATGATCTATCTTTTCTCCCGCCCCCGAAGCGCAGAGGAGGGCGGCGGGCACGAAGTGACTAGCGCATGGCGAGAGCTAGTGAGTGCGCGGGCGCGAGTCACTGGTTTTGCTTTCAATCTTGCATAAAGCTCGTCTAAACTCCAGGCAAATCCTATGTCCGGATGGGGTGTCTAATATCCGGAATATATGCACGTGCAGGCTTTAATGGAGCTTGGGGCCTCTATTGAATCGTTTAGGGCATAGAGAGTACGAGAAATCACTTTAATGAGCCTCAAAAGTGGCCTTTCTCTGTCACCTTAATGGCGTTTGAGCGCCATCCACCATGTGTCTTGTACTACGTAGTAAGACTCTTTTACTGTAAGAGTCTTGCAGTAAGAGTCTTTTTAGTGTAAGACACGTGGTGTTATCAGTAAGACTTACTCTACCAGTCAGTACATAACCGGGCCATACATCAGCTCAGGCTGAGCTGATGCTGAGCCTCAGCCCCCTCGCTCATCCATCCCCTCTGTCGATATCGAAAAAAAATGTGGGGATGATGGAAATGCATCGGATACGGTGGAGAGAATCGCCGTGCTTGACGTGCTTGACATTGAGGTTGAGTTTCTCGGTCATGTTCATGGACTGTACAGGACGTCAACTCTCGCTGTGGGATGGCCTGTTTGTTACACCTGTATGCTCTGACTGAGAGACCAGTCGAAATGACAGTTCTGCACCGCTAGTTATTACCTACGTTTGGTCACGCAGATGGAATGGAAACAGCAGCCGTCCCTCGAGACCATCTCGGAGATGGTCTGTCATGGGATCCAATCGTCGCCCGTCGCTGGGCAGCGGTGTTTGTCGATTACCAACCGTGTTGGCAACACTTGGTCGGTATCTTCGACCAGCAAGCTGTCGCTGCCTGTCACAACTCGTACGGAATGCTCGGAGGATGAGACCGCAGTGGAAGCCTTCCAGATTCTGTGTGCAGGCACTGCCACTGGCAGTGCCAGCGACTCTCAGCCGAGGCACGACGTGCGTGAATCAGGAGATGGAACCGCGCGTAATACTTTGTACTGTACATGGGACTTGCATGCAGCTTCGTGTGCCAAATGTCCTGTAGCCTACAGTTTCCATGACAGTGGGCCAATGTATCGGATAGGATCCACACCTGACCCAGGCTGGGTCCCAGCCCACAACCACAGTTGCACGGTTCCCGTTTCCATTCTGGCAGAGTGGGCGACGACGTGACAGCGTTGACGACGAAAGATCCGCCCGTCGACAACGTGTCAAGGATTTGGAACGACGGCCGTTCCCGCAACACGTACACATGGCCTGCACACGAGACCGGCGCGACCAGAACCTGATGCTTCCCTTCCTTCCTTCCTCTCACAGTGCGTGTGAGTCATACGATGGCGTCTCCATTCTTGAGTCCTTGAGCTTGCTCGGCCGATCCGATCACTCTCCTCATTCTCGAATCTGCCGGCTTCCTCGCACTCCTCGAGCAAACACCCTCTCTTCTTTCCAAGATGAACGCCCGTCTCGTCGCGATCCTCGCCGCGCTCGCCGTCACCTCGGCCAACGCCAACGTTGTCGACCGCAGCGTCCACCGCGCGCTCGCGCGTAACAACCGCGTCAACCTCATCGTGACCATGAAGGACACGGCCAAGGTGACTGAGAGCTTCCAGGAGTCGGCTTACGCCACGCGCCCAGCTCGCATCAACGCGCTCAAGGACCAACTCCAGCGCGCCAACGCTAAGGCCCTCGAGCCGCTCGCGGAGCTCTTCGTCAAGGAGTCGGCCGTCGGTGCCGAGATGAAGACCTACTGGATCTCGCCCACCGCGTACGTCCCGGATGCCACCATCGAGCTCGTCGAGAAGATCGCCTCGCTGCCTGGCGTCGCCTCGGTGCGTGAGGAGTACCGCCTCGCGATCCCGAAGCCACAGGTGGAGACGGCGTCTGGCGTCTCGTTGCAGGCCGTGCAGGGCTACGAGTGGGGTGTCGGCAAGATCGGTGCCCCGCAGGTCTGGGCCGATGGCAACGCTGGCCAGGGTGTGCTGGTTGGCGCGATCGACACCGGTGTGCGTGGTACCCACGAGGCGCTCAAGCGCAGCTTCGCTGGCGCCTACGGCTGGTTTGACCCTGAGAAGAACGAGGCGAACCCGTACGATGGCAACGGCCACGGCACCCACGTCATGGGCACGATCGCTGGTACCAAGGGTGTCGGTGTCGCGCCGGCTGCGACCTGGATGGCCTGCAAGGGCTGTCGCACGGAGGACTGCCCAGAGTCGGATTTGCTGGCGTGTGCGCAGTTCGTCTTGTGCCCGACGGACCCCAACGGTGAGAATGCCGACTGCTCCAAGGCGCCGCGCGTTGTCAGCAACTCGTGGGGTGGCGGCCAGGCCGACCTCTGGTACAAGCCGGCGGTCGACGCGTGGCGCAAGGCCGGTATCATCCCAGTCTTCGCCATGGGCAACGAAGGCCCAGAGTGTGGCACTGCCAGCTCGCCAGGTGACTACCCGAACGTGATCGGCGTCGGCTCGACCACGATCGTGGACTCGCTCTCTGGTTTCTCGAGCAAGGGCCCAACCTTCGCCACGCCAGAGCTCCGCAGCCGCATGAAGCCGGAGATCTCAGCTCCAGGCTCGCGCGTGCGCTCGTCGTGGATCGGTTCGGACTCGGACTACCTTGCCATCTCAGGTACCAGTATGGCGACCCCGCACGTCAGTGGCTCCATCGCGCTTCTGCTCAGCCAGGAGCCAGAGCTCACGTACGAGCAGGTGCTTGTG
Organism: Pythium chondricola; assembly: GCA_023337575.1. Taxonomy (NCBI): domain Eukaryota; phylum Oomycota; class Peronosporomycetes; order Pythiales; family Pythiaceae; genus Pythium; species Pythium chondricola. The sequence continues at coordinate 7,236 of JAADXF010000308.1, read as the reverse complement.
CGTCTCATCTCGACCACGGACCAGGCTGGTCTTAGCGCGACCAACTACACCTGCGGTGGCACCGTCGACACCAACTGGCCAAACAACCAGTTCGGTCACGGTCGCCTCAACGTCTTCAACGCGTACAACGGTTTCCGCCCAGCGCCAACCGCTGCGCCGACGACGCTCCCACCAGTGACGCCTGCCCCAACGACCCCGGCGTCAACCACGCCTGCGCCGACCACCGCCGCGCCAACCCCGGCCCCGACGAAGCGCTACGAGGCTGACTGCAACCGTCTCTGGAAGGCCTTCTGCTGGATGAACCGCAACTGCGAGTGGAGCAAGGAGCGCAACATCTGTGCCGCCAAGTAGACGAGCTGCCGAGTGTATCTGTATGTAGAACAACCACAACCGAGTTGTTACCGTAATACCACCAATGTCTGCTGCGGCAGACCGACTTGGTCCGCATTCATTCTTGAGGGTTTCCTGAATCGTCTCTAGCTGAAGGAGAACCCGCCACCTTCAAGCCAGTTGCTCGACCGTGTTGATGTCTTCTTGATTGTCTTGATCGCCACCTTTTTCACCTTTTTCGCCTTGACTACCGCGGGGAATACAGGTTGAAATGGAGCCTGCTCCTCCTGGCTATGCTGAGTCTTTGATTGTGCCTTCGAGACTTTGCACGAGTTCGATCTGGTCCTTCAAATGGCCGAAGTGTTTAGACCCACAGTCACGCCAACAGCTCACAGATGCGTACTACGTACTCATTCTCTCGTCTGAGGTTTGCACGTGATGGAGCCGGCATCTGATACGATGACGTGGGCGGCGAGAGCGACTGAGCTGGAACAGGAGGATCTTGCACCGTAACAGATTTAGGGCCTCGGCCACCTGCCCTCTTGTTTCTCGACTTTGCCTTGACTGTCAGTTTTGGCTCCTTCGAAGTCACGCCATTTGAAGCTTCGTGAGCCACAGGCTTGTCCTCCTGCATCCCCTCGCATCCTTCAGTTCTCGGCATCACGTCCGTCTTCGAGGACGCTGTAGTTTCCTTCGGTACTTCCGGCTCGCATGCTGACTCGTACTCTCGTTGCTTCGGCAAATGGGACGGGATCAATAGACTGAGGCTTCCAGCTCGTCACGCTCAATACGTACCATTTCACTGATGGCCTTCTCATAACGATCAAGATCGTCAGTCTTCCTCTTCACGTATGCTGCCTTTGCCTTCAACTCCACGTCAATAAGTCAAGTGGGTAGAGATTGAGACGGATGGACATACCAGTTCATGCGTCCTCATTGCATCGTCGATTGCTTGCTGAAGATCTTCACGTTCGCGGTTCAGCTGGCATTTAAACTGCACCCACGGTGTCAAACATACTAGGGCGCCGCATTCTTACGATCTGAGCCACTCACCACGTGACGAATCTGTGTCGTTGCATTCAACTGCGTCGCGTCAACAGCATACTTCGAGAAGATGTCTCGCCCCATGTTTTTTGCACTTCTTGCTGCCTGAGCACAGGTTTCTTTGATCTCTTGTGTTGAAATGTTGTTCTTGGATTGACGATGAGATGCTTGCATCAACAGGGCGAGTTCATCCTCACAACTCATTCGAACACGATCGTTGAATAGGAGTTGATCATTGGACTTCTTCCTCACAGCATCGGTCTCCTTTCTGATGGACGCGATCTCCGACTTGAGTAACGTCGCCTCTTCCAAGGCTTGTTGGAGTTCTTGAGTTTGCTCGATGTGAATGTGCTCTTGAGTATCCACCTCGGTCCGTTTGTCTCTCAAAGTGTTCTGAGCCTCAATCGCGCGATTCTGAAGTTCTGTGATACGCGTCTTCATCGTTTTAGCCTCTTGCAGTGTGCCATCAACACATGTGCGGCATTGCTCCATTTGCTCTTGGTAGCCGCGCCGGTACATCTCGAATGCTTCGTGTTCACAACCAATGCATGAGACCATGGAAGATTGGATTCGTGCGTGATGTTCACATACCACGTTCGTTCGCTCGAAGCAGAGATTCTTTCGTCTCACAAGATGCTTTTAGATGAGTGAGCTGCCTTTCGAGCCATTGGACTTGGTCTTCTCGAGACTGGTCGACGAACGGTTAGAGCCCACAGTGCCAACGGAGCTCTCACTGATGTCACTCGTACCTTGACAGTTGAGATGAGAACCCTCAACAGTTCTCTCTCTTCCTTGCGTCTGCCCACGGCGTCGTGCTTCGCAGTCTTTGCATCGGCAATCCCAACCTACATCTCACTCTTCAGTATACGCCCACAGACCAGTTCTCCACCTAGTCACATACCGAGATCTTTTCGAGCTTATCTTTCAGACTAGCTGCCTTCTCCTCGAGTTCATAATCTTGAGGAAACACGGCCTGCTCACGTGTTGAGAAGACAAAGCTTGATCCAGCTATGGGTGCAATTCTTACCGTCGATCGTCTTAACTTTTCATGAATGTCTTGAACTTGCCTGTGCCAGAATCAGTCACTCATTGGATACACGAGTGCACAGGAAAAAGAACTTACGCCTCGGCTTGAAGTCGATCACGCTTCAGCTCCACAAGGTCTTCAGATACCATTTCATGGATATTTTTTGCTGCCTGGAAGATTCATGTAGGGTGAGTTCAAGCTCGAACAAAACACATAAACGCCAGGTGCCGACCTCGCAACGATCTTTGAGAACGATGGCTATCTCTCGAAGGCATTCTTCTGTCGAGTGGACGCGAAGTCGGTTGCACTCGTTCTGGCACGCCACTCGGCTCAAGCCGTCCTCAGCGTTGGAGGTAATCTCGATCTCTGCCTGTGGAATTGATAATGGTTTGTATACAGAGAGGCTCAGTCCAAAAGAGGCAATTCGAATCCATACCTCAACGACAGAGACATGGATCTGGATGTCGTCCTCCAGCATCTTGCGTCGTTCACTGACTGCAAGGCAACTGAATGAGAATGCACCCCTCACTATTTTGCTTCAGGGTACTTACTTTGTGAATACTGCTCTTCGATCTTCTGAATGCTCTTCACACTCCTCTGTGAAGCTTCCTCCATCACCATGGCCTTGTTCTCAAGCACACTTTGTTGCCTCTGTGACTCGTGTACAAGTTCTCTGCACAGAGACAGCTTCTCTTCACACGCTTCGATTCCTTCCACACCGTTTAATTGGTCTGTATCCAGTGCTGTCGCTGTTTGCAGTGCTTGGAGCTTTTCTCCGTGGCTGTTGACGCGGTTTCTGTTGGTCCGCGTGTCTTGTGAGCCCTCGAAATTCATTGTCACACACACGCAGACCTACTCCATTTTCGCGTTATGGATCAGCATCGCTTCGCTCGCTTGGCGAAGACGACATAGCAGCCCTGAGCGCTCTCGCAAACACGCTTGAAGCTTCTCCAACTCGGACTCGAGGATGTTCTTCTTCTTCGCCAGCCTGGTTTCGAAGCGACATCAGCAATGGCGATCCGTGCGATAGCATCACATGAACGTACAGCTCTAGCGATAGACTTGGCATCCGAAGCGATGCCGACGGCTCGTGGATCGTACCGTGCGCCATTTCCATCTCCATGTTGCGGGGATTGTTGGTTGTTGCTGCAATGATGCACTTCTCGCTCCCCCCTCCGTTGCAGAGTGATGTTCTCCTTCAACTTCAACGAAGGTGGGGATCCTTCTCTTTGGTGTGGTCCACGCTAGACGTGTCGACCGCTGATTGGTGGACTGGAATAGTTGACTGCGACCCGTGAATTACTGGATGTTCCACGCTGGAAGTTCTGACTTGCTGGATCCAAATCACACGGTGCCCACATCGATAAGTGCGTGTGTTCGCTTCGGTGGATTGCCGAGTCGGCCGACGTGGCATGTGAGTTGTGGACTTCGTCGTGCGGTCCAACAATCGTTTTCCCCCATACAGACTTCGAAGTAACAGAGTACCGGTAATATATCACACACACGCATGTGGTGACGGAGAGATTGAATCAGACAAATCACAGGGTGATGGCTGCTGTTGACTGCGAGGAAGGCTTCCTCGCAGTCAACAGCAGCCATCTTCCTGGAAGCATGAGCTGGCAAACGCCACGTAGATATGACAGGAATCCAGTGAATGTTTAAAACGACATACAAATACCGATACCGGTGTCTCATCTGATGTTTGAAACAGCTACCATCACTCTGCATATGGCGACGGTGTACCACCTGATGCCGCAGAGCATGGAGATCGTTGCCTTGAGCAGCCGCCATTCCCTGAATTCCCTGACCTCCCCTCTTGTCGTCAAAGCCGAAGACTCCGTCACCGCACCTACATAACCAGCATGATCCCTCGCATTCTCTGGCACATGAGCGCCGGTATCCTCAAGCGCAAGCTGTCTCCACAGGAACCTGGCGCGCTGCTGCGATACCCAGGTGTGTGGAAGTCGCGGGCGAGTCTCAAGGACTGCAATTTTGGCTCGAAGCTCGTCGAGAACGCGTACTTCCGTAGTATGGAGCTCGCGATTTGGTACGGATGTGGGTAAGTTCAATGCGTCATCCTTGTTGAAGCCATTGGTTGTTACAGAGACTAATACGTCGCTTTCCCGCTTTCCTGTTCAGTGCGCAGGGAATCCTCCACGCGTGTGCACGCAACCGCTGGTACTTTGTGTTCGGATCGCAAGGACTTCGTCACTACAAGGACATAGAGCTCTTCCAGCCGTACGAGGTGCACACACGAAACGTCCACTGGGACGACAACTGGTTCTTCCTCCTCGCACAATTCAAATGCCCCGATACAGGTGATATCTTCGCGGAGGGTCTGTCGCGAGTGATGCTTCGCCACGGCCGCGAGCGTGTCGACTCGCGCATTCTGTACGAGGAGATGGGTGTGCATGGACTGGTGGATCCGCCAGAGCCAGAGGTCATCAACAGGTTCCTCATGTGGGACGCAGAGTGCGAGAACAACATGAAGGTGACAACGGACGCCAACGCCATCAAGTTCGCGGACCGCAAGCGCCCGCCACCGGTCATGTCGGCGTACTCGATGAACCTGCCATTCGGCGTCCCACAAATGAAGCAAGAGTAAAGCGCGTCGTTTCGGCACGCGACTCTTGGCCACTGCTCACGATTTTGAAACACAGTCGTGTCGTACTCAATCCTGATCACTGGTGCTCTCCGAGCTACTCGTAATTTTTTTTTAAATGTGCTCCCTTCTCCAAGTGCTGCCTGCATCATCTACGTTCATGCGCCATGCCATAGTCATTCACGCTCGCTCCGTCTCATTCCTGGCAGCAGCTCAAGTTGTACACTCGGGTGGACGCGAACATACATATCTGATCACAGAGTGCATTCGTATCTCATAACTATCATTTTCCACAGTACCTCTAGATAGTGACTTTGTCGGTAGTGCCCACCGTCATCATTCACTCCTCGCCAAGTGATTGGCGAAGTGCGGGCGATGGTTGAAGGGAATGGTCTTGGATCTAGTGCTGCCAACGTTCAGGGTTCAAAGCTAATGAACTCGACCCGAACAGGAACCCAAAGGTTCAGGTTGAGGGAGCTTGAACTGTCAACCCGAACCGTTCGAGAGCACTTGACAATCACACTTCTGCTTTGCATTTCACCCAATCCACAAGCATCGCACATACCATTATTGTCAAATCACAGTAGAGCAATGCTGCACAACACACGAACGGGGTTCATCACCGACGACAGAGCACCCAACACCGAGACATCCAGTCGAAGCACACACAAAGCTAATCCCATTGGACAAAATTCGTCGACGTCTAGCCGACGCTGGCTGAGTGTGACTTCATGATCACGCGTTCTATGGCTTCCCGCTGTCCTGGCACACTGTCAATATCCACAGAGGAACCGCGCACTCGCACTTGCCCCCCTCCCACACGATCCGCCTTCACGAGCCATCCAAGCACGATGCCAAAGCCGCTACCATGGGTGAAGGTGTTCACGGACAAAGCTGAATCCGACTACGAAGACTACATTCGCACTTCAAAGTCGATGAAGTTTGGCAAAGGAAACAAGACTGCGTGTACAGTGTGCTTGACTCGCGGGGGAGTTGAGCCGCACTCGATGCAGTACAAGCTCGCTTGGTGTGCTTCAGCGACATGCGCTGAAGTCAGCAGCTACGCAGCTTGCAAGTGGCGTGCAAAGATTCTCCGCTGTGACGAGACTGGCCTCTACTGCGCCTACGAGCTCTTCAACCACATCTGCTCTGTGATGTCGCCAAAAACAAACAAGCTCACCCGATCCCTGCGGGCCTACGTCAAGACATTGGCGCAACAGGAGATGAAGCCTGCGGTTATTTGGAACCATCTCATCGATCGGTTGAGCCTCAGCGAAGATGAAGTTCCTCTGCTTTCGGCTGTTCAAAACTGTGTGAGCAACTATCGTCGCTATCACATGTGCAACAATGATTTGGTCGAAACGATCGTGAACCAAGCCAAGAAGTATCCATCATCGCCAAGGAAGGGCCGAGATGATCCAGTCGCCATCGGTTTCGACACTGATGCGTACTCCAACCCACTCATAGGTTGCGGTAGTGACGAAGATCCATTTGTGTTCGGCATCACGACCGCTCGGCTGATCACCAAGCTCGGCGCTGATCCTGACTACTTCATATTCCACATTGACGCCACCTTCAAGCTCAATCAATCCGGATATCCTGTGGTGGTGTGTGGCATCTCAGGCAAGTCACGGTCTTTCTCCCCGGTTGCGTTCTTCGTGGTCTCGCAGCGCACCGAGCTTATCTTCGAGCGTATTGTCGGGAGTCTGGGAGCGTTCTTTCTCCAAGTCACTGGCCGACCACTCCAAGTGAAGTATGTCATGGGTGATGCAGACGCTACCCAGCACAACGCTGTGATGCGCATGTTCGGTGAACGTGAAGTTGTCGTGTACTTGATGTGCTTCTATCACGTCATCGCGAAAGTCGCCGAGCGTGTTCGTGATCTAGCCCGTCCAATGCGGAAGAAGGTGTTCGACTTGGTGTACGAGATGCACTACGCTCGGAGCCAAAGAGAACTGGAGGGTGTCTTTGAAAGGGCGTGGAACGAATGGACGAGCACCAGCCAGACAATTGTCTTTGCCGAGTATTTCTACAAGCAATGGTTGACGGGCAAGTTCATGAGATGGCAATGCTACCACACGCCAGCCGGATTTGCCACAACGAACAATCCTGTAGAGCAGTTCAACAGGGTCATCAAGCGTGACTATACCCTGCGAACGCGACTGAAGGTCGGCAATCTCATCGAAAAGCTGGCTAGTTGTTGCCACAAACACTCCATGATCGATGAGACCCC
>JAADXF010000307.1:0-23514 GCA_023337575.1 Pythium chondricola | reverse complement strand
TAACCTGCCGGTGGAGGTTGCTGCTGATGCGGAGGGTAACCTGCCGGTGGAGGGTGCTGCTGCTGCGAAGGGTAACCTGCCGGTGGAGGGTGCTGCTGCTGCGGAGGGTAACCCGCGGAAGGAGGTTGCTGCTGCGGAGGGTATCCCGCAGGAGGAGGCTGTTGCTGTGGGGGGTAACCTGCCGTGGGCGCCTGCTGCGGTTGTGGCGGATGCTGTCCCTGAGGCTGCGGCGGGTATGACACCGGCGTGGCCTGAGGGTACGAGTACGCCTGGCCGTTCGGCTGGCCACCGGCGTTGTAGGGCGCCGGCGTGGCCTGCGGGTACGCGCCCGCGGGGTTCTTGTCAGCAGGATAATGCATGGGTGAATGGGCTCGCGATGAAGAGTGCTAGAGTCTGTTGCTTCGCCCGCGCTCTTCTTCTTGATGCGGTGCTTGTGTCACACGGTGTGAGGAGCTCAACCGAGCGGAGATGGACCCGTGTCGCTGTACGACCATCACTCTGATTGATCGATGCATCGTATTCCCTTATTTCAGTGTATTTGATGGTGACGCTGGCTTGATTCTTTTTGAACCCAGCGCACTAATGAGGATGTTCCGTGTACTGTGACAGCCATCTCAGGTGGGGATGCGGCAAACAAGAATTGACGTGATATGGATGCGTGGCCTCTTGTCCTGTGTGCACTCGATGCATGTTCAAGCGATAAGAGCAACTCCCTGTGTGGATCACAACAGATAATCGGGTTACGGGGGTAGCATGCATATCTATGAACTGCGTATTTGGATCCCGTGGTTCCGTCGATATACCGGCCTAACAATCGTGGCCAGAGCTATCGCGATGGCAGCTACAGTATTCGAAGCATCACGTCTCTCCGACTCGTGTATCTTTTTTACTTGAAGAGCTTCTTCATCTTCATCTTCTTGAAGCCCTTCATCTTGTAGCCCTTCCACTTGCCGCCTTTGTACTTCTTGTGCTTGATCTTACCGTGCTTGCCGACCTTGCCGCCGTACATGACGACGCCAGGCTGCGCGACGTAGCCTGGTTGCATTGGGTAGCCCGGAGCAGGGTAAGCGCCTGGCGGAGCAGCGCCTGGGTAGCCCGGCTGCGCAGGGTATGCTGGGCGTGGTGGGTACGCCTGCTGCGGTGGGTAGCCGGCCTTTGGAGGGTATCCTGGCTGCGCTGGTGGGTAACCAGGCTGCTGTGGCGGGTAACCAGGCTGCTGTGGTGGGTATCCAGGCTGTTGCGGAGGGTATCCAGGCTGCTGCGGAGGGTATCCAGGCTGCTGCGGAGGGTAGCCTTGCTGAGGAGGGTAGCCGGGTTGCTGAGGAGGGTAGCCCTGTTGAGGAGGGTAACCTGGTTGCTGCGGCGGGTATCCCTGCTGCGGGGCGCCGTATCCTGGCTCAGTGAATCCCTGTCGCGGCGGCGGCTGGCTCATGGTGTCTGGCGCGTGGTGCTTGGCGAGGTCCGCGGAACAACGGCGATCAGAAAGTCATGGATTGCCACTTCGCTGACCAGATCCACCTGACTACCCAACGATCCATTGGCCAAATTACTTCACTTCAATCATGATTTAGGCCAATCAAAATGATGCTATTCTGAATTAAGAATATTTGACATCTGTATCCGAAATTGACATTATTTCCCATTTGTTTTTGACAATTTGTGGTGGAAGTTTCCATCCTCAACGATGGCATCCAACTGCTCGCTGCAGATCGGGCAGCGATGCGAGATCCTGTCGACGGGCACAGGGCTGCGCGCGAGCATCAAGCGATATGGGGATATCGCGTACATCGGCGCAGTGCAAGGACTACCTGCTGGCGAATGGATCGGCGTGCGATTGGATAAACCGCTCGGCAAGAACGACGGATCCACCGACGGCGTGCGCTATTTCGAAGCGCTACCGCTCCGCGGCGCATTCGTTCGGCGCGATAAGCTCACCACGGAGGGAAGCATTCCGTTGACAGAGACACAGAGCGAAAGTATCGTGCGCGCGACCGAGGAGCGGCGCCAACAGTTGGAAGCCAAACGCCAACAAGAGCGGCTGGCGCGGCCAGACTATCTCGAACAGAGCGCGGATGAGCTCGTGCAGGCCTTCTGGAAGCGATTCATGGAGCAAGAAGACCGCATCCGTCGCCAGGTGAACCTGTATATCGACCAGAAGAAGCAGCCGACGCCAGTGGAGCCAGCAGAGGCGATCAAGTTGGATGACCAGGTGCTCAAGATCCACGAGCTACGGGACGAGGCAGCGAATGCGGCGTCACTATATCTGTCCCCGTACGACATCCGCCACACACAAGTGATCATCACCAAGTTGCTGGACTTGGTGGACACGACACGTGCGACGTTTGCACCGAGAAAGAAGTTTACATTCAAGTCACGGGTCAAGAAGGAGACGTCTAGCACTGTGCCAGCAGCTCCATCATCAGAGGACCCTGCAAATGATAACCAGGAGAGCAAGTCACCAATAACCACTGCATCGTCGAAGGCGTACGTGAATGAGGACGAGCTGGTGTTTGCCGACCGCCAGAATGAAGTGATCGTCATCGACGACGCGACCTTTGAGGAACAATCAACCACACGTACAAGCAGTAGCAGCCGCCGTCGCGACCTGAATTTCTCGCGACTGACCAACTGTACGATCCTTGTGACGGTCGCGACGTCGGCGATCCGTGGCGACACGCTCAAGAACTGTGCGATCTACACTGGCCCAATCTGGGGCAGTCTATGGCTGGAACACTGCGTCGCGTGCGACTTCTTCGTCGCGTGTCGCCAGCTCCGCGTGCACTTGAGTTCCAACACCAACTTTTTCCTACGCATCGCGAGCCACCCGATCCTCGAGGACTGCCACCAGCTTCGATTCGGCCCGTACAAAGTCACGTACGCGGGTCTGAATGAACTGCTGGAGCTGAGCGGCCTGGCCCGCGACTCGGGCTTATGGGCCAAAGTAAACGACTTCAAGTGGCATAGGGCGCAGCAGTCGCCCAACTGGAGTCTATGGGACCCGAAGCAGCCATTGCGAGCGATTCCATCGCAACTCCAGCAGCGACTGCGGTACGAGTGAGGTCAGGACGGTGTCAACAGCCATGCTATCCTAGTATCTCGCAAAAACAAAAACAAAAATGAATCTACATTGCTTTAAATTTCATGCATTGGACTAGCTAGCTTGCTAGCAGTGCGTGGGTGTGTCTATTCCTTCTTGGACTTCTTGGATTTCTTCTTCTTGGCTACGTGTTCTACAGGCTCCTCGACGACCGGCTCCGCGCGGTCTTTCTTCCGCTTCTTTGGCGCAGGCTCCGCTGGCGGTGCAACCACCTCCGGCTCCTTGGTCTGCTTCTTCTTCTTCTCCTTCTTCTCCTTCTTGGTATCCTCCTCCGTGACCACCACTGGCTCGTCACCCGACAGGTCGAGCGACTTGCGCTTGGCTGCCTTGACTGGCTTGATCGCTGCTGTTCGCATCGTCGCGTCGATCGAGATCATGCCGCCAGCCACGTGCACTTGCACCACCTGCACTTGCACTGTATCGTTGACTGCGATTGACGCGCCGTTCGGTCCATTCCTATAACCACAGCAGCCAGCCAGTCAGTCCGAGCCATCCATCTGTGACATGGTATACCTAAGATCTTGTACACGCACCACGAGTCGTCGGCGTAGTTGTGCACGTAGCCCTTGGGCAGCTCCGACGCGGGCACCGAGCCGTTAAACACACCAGCAAAGAGCATACCGATGTGGTTGCTGCCAATCTTGTTGACCACGCCCTCGAGCACCATGCCCTCGCGCGGCTGGAACACGAGCGCGTCCGCGATCACCTTGCAGTGGATGTAGGGCTGTTCGTTCATGATGAAACCCGCCGGCCGCTGTAGCTGCACGTTGCTGAACGAGAGGATCACACCACGCAGCTTCTCAGAGTACTGCATGAGCAGTGCGGTCATCTCCTGGTCGATGCCGACGCGGCTGTCGCCAATGTGGCATGGCAAGAGGCTGATCGGCTGTCGGATCTGCACGACATTGTGGGAGGTTTCTATGAGTTGACGGAGGGAAACCAACGCATTCCGCACAGCACTATGGACGCACCTTGCACAGCACGAATGGGGAGTCCCGGGGAGCCATGGTGCCGAGTGTATGCAGTGCGCGCTGCTAGCTCCGGGGGCAAGTTACCAATCGACTTGCTCGCCACCAGCGAATGACTCCTCACGCTGATCACCACTCTTGCGTCCGTTAAAACCGGTGAAAACCTAATGGTATCTTTTAAATCCGTTTACCCTGATTACCGGTATCATAACCGGTTTGTTCTGGACCACCAAAACGGGTCTGCGGGTTTTCGCTGCTGTCACTCGGCCCACGTGTGGCGTGTGGATCACCGAACGCCGTCGCCCTTGGAGTGTGAAGTCGTCAAGCCCGCACCAAGACCAGCAGAATGATGCAACGCTCGGTGGTCGCTACTGTCAAGAGCAGCTCGGCGCTCATCGCCAAGAGCGCGCGCCAGGCCTCCCCTGTGTCGGCGCTCGCGATTCGTGAGTTGTCTACGCAGAAGGCGATCGAGGACGAGGCCCGCAAGCCAAGCGTTGGTGAGCTCTTCGAGAAGGCCGCGCAAATGTTTTTCCTCAGCGACGTCTTCCGCGCCACGTGGCTCGCGTGGGAGATCCACTTGGAGAAGAAGGCGACCATCAACTACCCATTCGAGAAGGGTCCGTTGAGCCCGCGTTTCCGTGGCGAGCACGCGCTGCGCCGTTACCCCAGCGGTGAAGAGCGGTACGTTTACCGACTGGTTATATATCAAAAGCGTGATGGCGGCGGTGTGCTTATGACTTCATGCATACAGATGCATTGCCTGCAAGCTCTGCGAAGCGATCTGCCCGGCCCAGGCGATTACGATTGAAGCTGTGAGTCACGACTCACGCTGTGTACATACGTGGAGCTTCCGTCGCATCTTACGCATTCATTTGGTGAACAGGAACCTCGTGCCGATGGCAGCCGTCGTACCACGCGCTACGATATTGATATGACCAAGTGCATCTACTGTGGCTTCTGCCAGGAGGCCTGTCCGGTGGATGCCATCGTGGAGGGACCGAACTTTGAGTTCGCGACCGAGACCCACGAAGAGCTCTTGTACGACAAGGCCAAGCTGCTCGCGAACGGAGACAAGTGGGAGTTTGAAATCGCGCACAACCTGTCGGTCGAGCAGCTCTACCGCTAAAGTATCCACCGCTGTAAGATGCGGGGATGTCTGGCTGTGAAGGTCTCTTTTGGGGTTTTAACAATCAGACTAATCTACGTATGCAATGAAAGTATGCCTGTATCCCCAGGCAATTATAATTCATCCGGTGATGCGATCGTGAACTTGATCTTCTTGGTGGTCTGGCCGGTGTAGCGATACTCATCGTCGTTTGTTCGGTTGGTCGTGTCGTAAAAGTAGTGCGTGCCGACAGTCTCCTCTAGCTTGCCATACAGCGAGTACTCTCCGATGTGCAGCGTCGGGTTGGGCGTGTCGATTCCCTGTATACCAACGCCATCAACAATCGATCCAAGCACTAGTCCAAATACTGCACAGCTTACCTCGATCGTAATGGACTTGTAGTCATCCAGGATCGGGTGGTTCTTGAAATCTGCAAGCTCGAGCACGACGAGAATCTCCTCGTTCTCCTCCTCCTCGTCTTCGTCCGAGCTGCTCTGCCAGTGGTGTCTTCGATCATTCTGTTCACCATCTTCTTCAACAGCCGAGGTCATCTCCACATCCTTCTCCTCGAGCTCGTCACGCGCAGAGTTATCCCTGTCCAATGATGCGTCGTTTGTAGGTGTTGTGTTGCTATCGACTTGGTGCTCATCAACGTCTTGCTTTGACGCTTCTTCCTCCGCATTTCCGTCGTTCGAATCTTCACCAATAGGCTCTGTCGGTACTACTCCGTTATGAGTCGACCCTTCTTGCTCTGCTCGCATTTCCTGCGCGGTGCGCTTGCCTGCACCACGTCTTCTCGCCATCTTCGTCAATGGTGCTGTCTCCAAGTTGCGCCAATTATTTCAAGTCGGCATCAATTATCCTTCCTTGTGTGATATTATACCTCCGATAAAGCATAATTGACACCCAAAAGCTGTGCCAACCATCAGAAAAAGCAACAAGCAGCTCCACCAGGTTCCCGCTTATCCTGCGCGATGACGACTGCGACGGACGCGGTCACCAAGGTGGCGCCCAAGGAGCCCAAGGAGACGGCGGTCGCGCTCAAGGGACTCGCACCGAGTACGACGGAAACAACGCTCAAGACCATGCTCGCGTCGCACGGACCAGTGCTGCGTGTCAAGCTGGACAAGCTTGGCGGCGCCCACGTCGTGTTCGCGTCAACGCGAGTGGCGCAGCGCGCAGCAGAGACCACCAACGGAGCGGTGCGTCATGATCGCATCATACACCAACCGCGCGTGATGGGATACAGTACTCATTACTCATCTAATCATGTGTATCAATGTATTCAGATCGTAGACGGGAAGAAGATCAGTGCGCATCACGTGCGCACGTTCGCCAAGACGACGCGTCCGTGTCGCAGCTTCCAGGAGGGAAAGTGCCGCAAGGGCGACGCATGCAAGTACTGGCACCCGACCGACGGCGCGTCGTCTTCTGTGGCCACAAGCGGTGGAAGAATTCCTACCATCAAGACCACGTCAACAGTCAAGGTGACTTCGACCAAGCCAGCAATTGAACACCAGCCGCCACAGCAACAAGGAGATGACATCTCGGGCATCCCCAAGGACGTGATCTGTCGCAATTTCTCCAAGGGCAAGTGTGTGCACGGCGCAGTGTGTCGATATGCACATGTCCTTGGTGCTGGCCCATTGCCGCCGCCAGCGCCCGCGAGTATCCCAACGCAGTGTTCGTTCTTCTTGGCGGGACGCTGCTCCAAGGGATCCGACTGTGCTTTCCTCCACACAGACGTGCCGTCATTGCCGCCGGCATCCAAGAAGACCCAGTGCTCGTACTATGCAGCGGGCCGCTGTGCGCGTGGCGACCAGTGTGCCTACCTGCATGAAACACCACCTGCATCCACTGAATCAACCACTGCACCAACCAAGAAGGAGAAGAAGAAGAAGGAGAAGGCAGCGAAACAGCCAGTGCCAGCGCAGAAACCAACACCAGTCGTGAAGCCAGTGGCCGCGAAGCCTACTCCACCGGTGAGCCAGAGTCACGACTCGGACCGCACGTGTATCGAGTGTGAGAAGCCTGGCGTGGCCGTGTGGGTCTGTGTGAGTTGTGACAACGCCAAGTACTGCGAAGGCTGCAATGCGCTCGTGCATCGCGCCAAGGTTCTACGTAGCCATGAGCGGGCCAAGCTGCCACCGGTCGTCAAGGTCCCTACCTGTGGCGAGTGCGAGAAGAAGGATGGAGTGACCGAGTGCGAAGAGTGTGACACCATGTACTGCGCGTCGTGTGATGCGTCTGTGCACCAGTTCAAGAGTCTGCGTGGCCACCGACGAACGCCACTGGCCACTGCAGCACTGCCGCTACAGTCTAGCGTCACTTTAGCCACGTCGCAGCCACAAAAGACCATGGAGGCATACGTCGAGAGCGTCCCGCAGTACGATATTTCGAGTGAGTCCGAGTCGGACGATGGCGATGACGAAGAAGAAGAGGACGAAGTGGTAGCACCGTCCAACGGGATGACAAGGCAGCCACCTCCGGTTGAAGCCATCAGTTCAGAGAGTGACGATGAAGATGATCATGATGAAGAAGATGAACACAACGGTGCCCAGCCCATCGCCACGTATATCGACAGTCTACCAGCCTACGAACTCCCAAGCGACTCGGAATCGTCGGACGAAGACAGCGATGAGGACGAGAGGCCGCCTGTGGCCAAGCCTGCGTCCACATCGGTGGCTACCACCGTCGACGTGAGCTCGGAATCTAGCGATGACGATTTCGAAGACGAGCGGCCGCGTTTCACCGGTGGTTCCGCCACTCAGTCGACGGCTTCTACCGCACGCACGCAACCTCAGGCGTTGTCATCCGAGTCCTCCTCGGAATCTGAATCAGAGGATGAGCCGATGCCGTCTACCCATGTTCAGAAGCGTGCTCCCCCTGCTTCTTCTTCATCGTCATCTTCATCTGATGATAGCAGTGATGAGGACGACGAGGAAGTCCAGCCTCCTCCCGCCAAGCAGCAGCGTGTGACTGCCCCCACGGTCGTCAAGCGGCCAGCTCCAGCACCGCCTGCTCGTGCCGCCCCACCTGCCAAGATTGGCATCTCGTACGGCAGCTCCCACTCGCTGGTCAAGAAGATTGAAGCGTACGAGGCCAGTGGTAACACCGAGGTGCTGCACCTGGATCCCACCCTCAATGGCTTTGAGCGACTGCTGGCCCACGACTGCGCCGAGCGACTGGGGCTCAACCACGTGAGTATCGGCGAGGGACTCGAGCGTCATATCACGGTCTCTCGCAAGGGCGTCATGTCGAAGAAGCGGTCCTAAGTACAGTAGGTACTTGGATCATCTGAAGGTGGACCTACGCAATTATTATTTTTTGAGAAAAATGAATTGTGTTTTGGAGAAAAATGAATTGTGAATGTAGTATGCCTCTCTCGATTGATAAACCTACCCGTACTGCATCCACCGACATCGACTCGTCCTAACTGAGCCGCCGCACTCCACCCGCTGTGTCTGTCTGTCTACTACCTGCCTTGGATGATCCATCGGCGCGTCACTGGGATGATGCGCCTGTTTACTTTCGGGCCGCCCGACGGTCGGCACGCGTGGCGGCGTGGAAACCCGTGCGGATGGCCGACACGGAGCGCGAGGAGCCACAGCCTTGGCAGTGCACAAAGTATAATCTGCTCACGCTGTCTCTCGTGAGCGTCGTGTTCGGCGAGCGGCACATCTGGCACGTCACGTATTCCGTAATGTACTTGCGGAGCAGCGACTCGATGTACTTGGGCACGAAGCGGCCACGGATGACGAGGCGCTGGCTGCCGTCGATCGAACCTTCGGTACCCAGCTCGGCCAGCGTGAACGCGAGCACGTGCTCTGGGTTACGGTTCATCATCTGACAGATCTCCGGGAAGTTGACCCACAGCGTCTTCTTGGTACCCACTGCGCAATATCAATTATAATTCGTCAGCAACAATTTGTATATCTCCCCCAAACACACGGATCCATCACATACCTCGCATGACCTGCGGTGGCTTCATGGTGTGGCGCTTGCGGTCCGAGAGCTCCGGGTTGTTCTCCTGCAGCTTGGCCATGATACGTGCGAGCAGCTCGCCCTGGTACGAGTACGTCGCAGGGTCCTGCACCAGCACGCCACCGGCGCCCGCGGCGTCACCGGCGGCAGCGGACGAGCCAGCACCCTCCTCGCCACCGTCAGCGCCCTCGGCGCCCTCCTCGGCATCCGTCTTCTCCTTCTTGGTCTTCTTCTTCTTCTTCTTCTTGGTCAGATCGAACAACGCCGCAACATCCTCCGGTGCGGCGGGCGGCGCGACGCCCTCGGCGACCTCACTCTTCGACTTCTTCGACTTCTTCTCCTTCACGACCGGTACGTCCGCCATGCTTGTTTCTGCTTGCTTGCTCGTCTTCTTGCTTGAGATGCGATTCCTTCCCCGAACAGCTCTGCGTAGGTCCAACTTGGTCACCGCCACAGACCCGAAGGTTCTGGTGGCTCTGCGATAACACCTCATGGGTTGAGAACCCATGATTTTATGACCCGGGTTTGCTTTGTTTACGAACCCGTTTTGACGAGAACCCACCCAAAATCAGTACATGTCTTTATTAGAGTGTGCACGGTAGTGACAGGTGTAAGGTTTTGAGCAAGCGAGTGGCGGCCGGTGGAAAGTGTGGTGGTGGAACGAACCAGCAAGACATTGAGACCATGGCGCAGCGCATCCCGTTGGCGTTCCTCCAGGGCCCGCGACGAAAGTCCAAGCCGATCGATGTGATCAAGACGTGGCACATCGTTCGCGGTGATCTCGTACGTTGCAGCGATGCTCTTCTTCGCAATCCCATTGTCCACAAGCGAAGAGCTCACTGGCACAATCACGATCGTTCGTCCATCCAGGTTGAGATCATCAATGGCCCACACAAGGGCAAGCAGGGCAGCGTGGTCCAGGTGATCCGCGAGAAGAACAAGGTCATCGTGGAGAACATCAACATGGTGCGTCTCGCCTACAGCAATTGAATTGTTTTCATGCGCCAATTGTATCACTGAACGCCGCCATTCTTTGTGCAGCACAACCGATACGTCAAGCCGACGGCGGCTGGTCCGGGTCGCTCGTACTTGGCGCCAGGCCCGATCCACTACAGCAACATCAACCTTGTGGACCCATCCATTGGCAAGCCAACGCGCGTTGCCATCCGCTTCACCGAAGACGGTGACAAGCTGCGCGTGTCCAAGAAGACCGGCACGATCATCCCCAAGCCAGAGGTCCTCAAGGAGCGCCACTCTCCACGACGAACAGGTACGATGAGGATGAATTATTCGTGATTGCCATCCACGTAGCTGACGATTCATATCGATCATCAATCAATCCATACAGAGACGGGTCCATTCGACACGGCGCCCGAGGACGTACTCAAGCGCACCGTCGACGCCTGGGAAGTCACGCGTGTCTAGGAAGATCGATAGAGAGCAGCAGCGACCCGGCGTCGGTAGCGTTGACCCTGCTTGTAAGAGTCAGTACAACCACGTCGGTGGATTTGCCAACAGTTGAAGCCTCTTCTCTTTCTCTAGGATCTCCTTGCATGCAATTTTCCTCCACAGATAATACATGTACCGTACGGTACAGCAAGCACACACACATTTCAGCCAATCGCCCCATGCGACATCGCCGTCATCCCAGCAGCCTCCTCCACAATAAGATGGCTGCGACTCGCCCCAAACTTCAAGCTAAAAACAACTCCACATGCCCCCTCGTGGATCTGAGCTAGTCACCACCTGAGGAGCAAGAACGATGTGGCCGTGGCCCTCCTCGCGTCGGAGTCTGCCACCAGGCACTGTCCACAGCAGCAGCGCCATCTCATCTTTGGCCAGGTTCATCCTTCTTCTTCACTCTGCATCTGGTCGCCTCGTGCTCACACTCAAGTACAACCACCCACCATGTCGGCCACTCTTCACGATGAAGCGCAACCCATTTCGAATGAGGACCAGCAGTTCTACGACGCACTGAAGAAGGAGTTTGGCGACCGATGCACCGAGGACTTCTACGTTCGCGTGGCCCGTGCCTTCCGCAACAACAAGAAGAACCGCATGCAGCAGACGCTGAGCGAGGCCAAGCGAATCGTCGAGTGGCGTGCAGCCCAGCAGGCCGACACGATTCTCACAAAGGAACTGGACCACTGCAAAGTGTTCTTCGACTGCTGGCCGGGCATGATCTACGGCGAAGACGGTGAGGGCCACCTCATCGCCGTCGACCGCATCTCCGAGATCAACCTCGACGGCATCAACAAGTCGTTCGCGGGCGTGGACAGTATGCTTCCTCACCGTCTCCAGTACATGGAGCGCATCCAGTGGGAGAAGGCGGCGATCTCCAAGCGCCTCAACCGCCGCGTATACAAGCACATTTGCATCGTCGACCTCAAGGGCCTCGGCATGAAGCACGCGTCGCGTGCCGTGATGAACTATCTCAAGGTAGGTTGGATGCTGCGTAGGATAGGGTCCTACCTACCTACCTACCTACCTCACTCGCTCTGTACTGACACGGTGCTGCTGCTACCGTAGCCGATCTTTGACGTTGGCCAGTTGTACTACCCAGAGACGCTGCATCGGCTCTACCTGCTGAACGCCCCGATGATCTTTGCCGGCGTGTGGAAGATGATCGCGCCGATGATTGATTCCGAGACGCGTGACAAGATTCAGGTGCTTCGGGATAGCGACAAGTACCTGCAGGTCTTCGAGTCGCACGGCATCCCACTCGAGTCGGTACCGACGTTCCTCGGTGGCCAGCACTCAGGCCGCGCCATGAACAACACGTTCAAACCATCGGTTCCCGACACGCCTCTGCCGGTGCCGCGACAAGCGTCCCCGCAACCAGTGTCGTAAGCCAAGCACCGAGGCGTCGACTACTAGTAGAGTGCATACTACCTAAGTATCTACGACTGAGACTTGACATTTGAATGAATGTATTCATCTCTGCCTCCACCTTGTGGATACCGAGTGCTTTACAGCTTGGCCTTGGGTGGCGCGTTGGTGCGCGTCTTCTTCTCCATCGACTTGGACCAGCTCGTGAGCGTCTCGCGGTCCATGACCGGTGGCTTGTACAGGTAGTTGGCACCATCGACGATCACCGTGTCGCCCGTGACGAACGACGCCGCTGGCGACACGAGGAACAGCACAGCCGACGCAATATCGCTCTTGGCGCCAGGGCGACCGATAGGGATCCCCTGCGTCATGAACTCTTTGAGCTGCTCCGGTGTGACATCACCAGCCAGCTTCTGCGTGCCTGTGGTGTCAGCAATCGGGCCAGGGGCCACACCGATCACGCGGATGCCGTACGTTCCCCACTCGAGCGCGAGCGTGCGCGTAATGCTATCGACGGCGGCCTTGGCGGCCGACGCGTGGACCTGGTACCAGGTCGCTGGCAGCTGCAGTGTGGCCGTGATGTTGATGATCACTGCGTCACCACTCTTCTTGAGTGCATTGAACGCGTTGCGGCTCATGTTGAACGTGCCGATCGCGTCGATCTCCATCACTGTGCGGAACGCGTTGGTCGAGAGCTTGTCGGCGAGCGCGAGGAAGTTGCCCGCGGCGCCGTTTACCAGCACGTCCAGCTTGCCGTACGTATCCACCACTGTTTGCACGGCAGCGGCGGCGTCCTTCTCCGAGCGCACGTCGCCCGTGACGAACGAGGCCTCCTTGCCCTTGCGCTTGATGATCTCCACCGTCTGCTGCAGCATGGCCTCACGGCGGCCCATGACCACGACCTTGGCACCATACTCGGCCAGTTTGATGGCGATCTCCTGGCAGATACCAGAACCACCGCCGGTCACGAGCGCCACGCGGCCGGCAACGGCGTCAGGCTTGAAGACGCGGGCAATGCTGGCGGCGTCCATGGCGAGGTGGGATTGATTGCTTACGGCGATGCGAAGACGGGAATGATCGATCGACTCGGCCACTTGCAAACTTCAAGAGCCCTTCATGATTACACGACCATTCCTGTAAACACTTTTGTAATGTTGCACGAAGGGACGGAAGTGAGGTTTTGACACTGAAACACCTCGATGCAACCAAAGTTATGTTGCTCGAGGGCACCACAAAAACACACGTGCGATCCTCGACCATTGCGGCGAGCGAGTCCCCACGTGCCGAGCACCGGCACTGACTGCACTCTCGTCGCGATCGCCGCTGCGTGTGCCGCTCTTATACTGTTCAGCAGCACTGCACACTCTACGCACTGTCCTGGCGCACTCTTTTAGATCGCCGCGCATACTTGCTTCGTCTGAGAAGAGTGATAAGGAACCATGAGCGTCATCGCGCACAAGAACTACCTGGCGGACAAGAAGCCGTTTTACGGTCACTTTTACCCCAAGAGCATCACGATCACGGCCGTGCGATCCGTGTTGATGCCCGGCTTGGTGGTCTTCAATAACTACGTGGCGTCACTCACCATTGAAGACACGGAGGATGAAGATGACTCGAGCGAGGACGAAGACGATTTGGATCGACTCAAGAAGAAGGCCAACAAGCCAGAGCCAGACGAGTTTGTGCCGCCGACGAAGGAGGAGTTTGCCATCTCGGTGGCGACCGGATTCAGCAAGTCGATCAGTATCACGACCTGTCTGCGTCTTTTGGAAGAGTTTGCGATCAAGTACTTCCGTGCACAGGTCGTCGGCAAGCTGGTAAAAGGTGAGTCCGTGGTGGTGGTGCTCTACGCACAAGTAGTTGCATGCTAACCTTGTGGACACGTGGTCATATAGACTTGAGCAAGTCCGCGACGCGCAAATACATGCGCTCCCAGAGCCGCTTCACGAGTGCAGCACTGATGGTGAAGACGGGCATGCGCGCCAACGTCCTCAGCCACGTTTCGATCTTCCTGATCGAAGAGGTGCGAGTGGTTGCTTTCAATCCAGGATCCAAACATGGTCCACGCTTACTGATACAAACTATGCTTGCGCAGGCTCATCAAGTGATCCTCATCCTGTGCCGAAGGTATCGATCCAAGAATGGTGGCAAGAACGCTGCCGCCAAGATGCAGGGCCAGCTTCTTGGCTCGGATGCGGAGAAGAAGAAAGCCACGCCGACATTCTTGCAGATCACGATGAAGAATGCGACGCGCTCGGGCCTCGCGGTCGTCACGGGCGGTGTCTGTGCTGCCGTCGGCACGTTCGTGCGTCCTGGCCTGGGCACGGTGGTTGGCGCTATGGTGGGCGACACCATCGCCTACGTGTTTTAGATGCTACTGTAAACAGTTGAAGATCACCAAACACTGCCAATCCATTTGTCCAGTCGATGTGTTGCGTACATGCACGATTCGCATTTCAGTGGAACACTGGCACAATCCATCTCATCCTCGACGTGGCCTCAGATGGGTGCCACACGCATGGTAAGTAATCTATTTCTACTATCGAAATTTTGCAGTATATCCTTTGATAATAGATATCACTCGACACAAGTCCATGGAAAAATCGCTGTAAATCTTGTACCAAAGGTAGTACAGTACCGGTTCTTCAAGAATTTTATTGTCGCAAAGTTTCTGGGAGAGTCCTCCGCCATCACGACGGATTAGGCACGCGCGAGTTAGTTGGTGGCTTCGTTCTTCGACCATCTCAGCCCGCACTCGCGTCGTCGATAGCCGAGTGAGCGTACTGTGTACTACGCGTCTTCCTCTCTGATGAAAATGGCTGCCGGGAGCGACATGTTTCTCGAAACGGTGTCCCTCAACGACGACGACGTCGCCAACAACAACAACAACAACACCCACAATGGGTCCGTTGATCACCTCGAGGCGCAGCTCCCCGTGTACTCGAATGGCCACAGCGGCTCCATCAAGGCGGGAAAGGCCGCGAGCGTGCCCCATCCGATCATGGAAGACGACGACGACGACGCAAACGACGATGTCGTCAGTGTGGAAGTCGTGGTGGTGGAGAGCGGTAACAAACCGCTAGAAAAACTGCGGCCGTCGCCGCCGTCGCTCCCCCCTCTGCGTGTCATGCAGCTCTCCAAGCTATACGGCAAAGATGATGACGATGGTGACTACGTGGACCCGACGCTGTTCTCGCCCGAGGTCTCGCGCCACGCGATGGACCAGGCGCATCGTCGTGCACGCAAACTCGAGGGCGAGTTGAAGGAGCTGGCGGCGCTCGAGCCGACGATCACCGCGACCGCAGTCAAGATCACGCCGCTCGAGGCCGTACACGTCATCAGCGGGGCGTTCGTGAGCTCGCTCTTGCGTGTGAAGCACATGGTGACGGGCCACGAGACCGAGTACGACCTGCTCCAGGGTTCGTCGCCATCGTCCAAGGTCGATGACCTCGACACGGATGGTGATGGTCTGCAGCTGAGCCCCGATGCAAGCAAGGGAGATGGCAAGCACTTCCAGGCCTCCAAGCTCAAGCCTGCGTTGAAGCGCCTCTCGGCGTACTCAAACATCGCCACGTCGACCAAGTCGACCCAGGCCAAGCCGCAGCGACGAATCATGTGGAACGATGAAGTGCTGGACCAAGACGAAGAACTTGTGGATGATGACGAAGACGACGACAACGAGTCGGAGGCGCTGATGGTGAACGGCAACAGCGCGATCGCAAAGCGACAAGCGACACCACGCAGCAAGAAGAAGCGAAAGAAGTTGGTGCGCTCTGTGATGCGAAGACTCACGCCCCGTGAAAAAGAAGAGCTCTACCGATTACGCCCCGACCTCATGATCGTGCCCAACTGGGCACAGAAGTACCGTGAAGAAATGACCGAGGCCGACTCGACACGGTGGAGCTTTTGGATCATATCCATCATCGGCACGCTGCTCATTCTGTTAGTGATCCTGATCGTGCTCATTGCGCGCGACAAGGCCGCCGGTGTCTCCTCGTCCAAGTAATCTCGCCCGCGTGCTCTTGTACAAGTATCGTCAAGGGCCCGACGTTGGAATTGTACTCGAATACACTACGACACAGAGAGGGGAACCATACAATCCCCGATAACAGGCAGGCGACGACGATGACGACGACACATCGACCACCGCCCACGCGGTTGGTACTGTAGAGCGACAGTTCGGTTGCGTTTTTGGTATGTTTATGGAGCTGCAAAATAAATGGGGACTCCGCATTTCTACATTGAAGACATGGCCTCCACGAGAGAATAATGCACCAGAGCCTTGAATCGTGAAGGGCTTAATCATTCATGGGCAGCGAGGATATCCTTAAACGAGAACCGTACAGTGTATCATAACTGGGTGGGGAATGGGCCACACGAGTGACGACAGGTCGTGCACGACGTCGTCATAGGTATCTCCCGATTCGTCTCCCCACAACGATTGCCGCGTTATAGACGTTTAGTGGTGGCCGTGCTTGAACGTGCCGTTCACGCGCTGCCAGTACTTGGACTTCTCCTTGTCCTCCTCTGTTCGAGGACACACAACCACACACACGTCAGAATCCAACACATACGAATCTACAGATAGGTGAACGTACGCGTCGCGTTGCGGGCAGGGAGCACACCGAAGAGAACGAACGAGACAGCCGCACCGACAAGGAACGGGCTGAACATTGGGCGCTTGGCCTCGTAGGCGACAAACTGCGTGAAAGGGAGGCGGTGCCAACGGACGACCTTGCCGCTCATGGTTGCTTGCTTGCGATACTCGGTCGGAAGATGGCGCGTGCTTTCGCAAAGAGGGGGAACCGAGCCACCAGCCACACAGTGAACCGCAATCCACTCCAATAGAAGACCCTATCTCGAAAATCAAATTTGACAGGGTTGGGAGGATGGTAGTACCACCATCATGGTACCCTGTACCGGTTGCGAGTTGAGTGTCAAAGTTGCCACATGAGAGTTGTAGGGAGGCAAAATGCCGCAAGCACGTCTTTGTGTCTCGCTCGTGAGGTTTGTTTGGCCCAGCACCCGTCAGATTTCCGCCGGTCCCCGAAGAAGAGCAAACCATGAGCCTCCTTACGCACACCCTCCGCGCGCTCAAGACTGGTACGTAAACTCTCAGCGACGACGCGGCGTCGCTGCGTTCCCTCCCACACCTAGTACCCCCCTCTCTCTAGGGTGTGGTGGGAACGAACGGCGCCGTCGAGTCCATGACCTGCGGAAACCGCCTCATGACCCGATGCTGACGATGGAGATCTTGCTCGTTTTTGCAGCCCGCACGTCTGCTGTGGCGCTCCGCCCTGCCACCCGTGCGTTCGGCGCCGCGGCCGCTCCTCCACAGAACGATGACGACGAAGTCGTGGTCCCAGAGTTGCACCAGTCGCTCGAGTGGGTCTTGACCTCGCCACCACCACTCCACCAGTTCGACGAGGCGCCGATCGTCGTCGAGACCTATGGCCCCGTCGATCCGTTCAACCACTAAACGTCGGAGCGATCGGACTCGTGTGTCGTTAACTGCGCTTGACACGCAGCGCATCCATTCATTGCCTCCCTCCTCGCCAAGTGGACCACGAATTGAAAGGGGCCCACTGACGCAAGTGGAGAGGCTGCAGGCAGTGCGCCGTGTGGGAAGCGTGGACGATCTTAACGTAAATACATGCACGTTTAAACAAACGAGAAAGAGAAAGGAAGAGCGCGAGGATGGCGTTCACGTCGACCGGTCCATTGTGGATCGCTAGCGGGTACACTAATACTAGTACTACGTAGTATCAATCTACCGGCGCCAGGTCTCCTTCATGAGCTTGATATCCTCCAGATCCTCGGTCAGGATACTCGTGAGGTGCTCGAGGCCCTGGCGCTGCTTGTCGAGGAACTCGTAGACACGCTGGAGGTCGGCAGGGCTCAGCTGGTTCGCCGGTGGTGGCTGGGGGGTGTCCTGGATGCGCTGCATTGCCATGACGTCGTTCAGCCGGGCCTTGTACTGGCCGGGGGCATTCAGCAGCGTCTGCAGTTTCTTCAGCGCCATGCTATCGAACATCCCACACGCACACACAACGTTAGGGAATCCTCGCCACCATGCACCCAGGTTTGGAATACGAGTACGTACGCCAGGCTGACTTCGTCAAGCTGGAGTGGCTTGCCGAGGTTCTGCAAAAATTCAATGTCCTTCATCACCTTGACCAGCATGTGCACGAGCTGCACGTGTTCGTGTCTGCACTTGTCCAGCTTCTCCTCCGTCGTGCGGCTCGTCTTCTCCATGTCCTTGAGCTGTTTCCGCAGGTCGTCGGTGAACGTGTTGTACTTCTCCGCATAGTCTTGCTGCACTTGAATACGCTTCAAGAGATCCTTAAACCCAGTGATGGGCACAGGCACGCAGTTGAGCGGATCTGGGTTGTCCTGCTCGGCTTGCTCCCACAGCCGCTCACTGATGTGGGCCGGCCGCACGTAGAGGTGGCGCTGCGACGGGTCCACCGTGTTGTACATGAGGAACTTGAACCGCGACTGCATGGGGTCCTGGTATGCGTACTTGACCGAGTTGAGCTGGCCCACCGACGCATCGCCTCCCATGATGATTGGCGCTGGCGTGGTGACTGCCGCGGGCGCCGTTCCGAATGCCGTCGCGCCAGTGCCGAACCCTGGCGTCGTCGCAGTGGCACCACTGCCAAACCCAAAGCCAGTGGCGCCTGTACCAGTCGTCGCCCCGCTGCCAAATCCAAAACCCGTACCGGCAGGCTTGGCCGCGGCGCCGGTTCCGAACGACGATCCAAATCCACCGGTGGTCGTCGTGGAACCAGTGCCACCAAACAGCGATGGCTTAGCCGCTGCTGCACTGCCGCCAAAGCCGAACGATGGCGTCGTGCTTGGTTGTGCTGCCCCAGTACCGAATCCGAAGCTTGGCGTGGTAGTCGCAGCGGCTCCACTCGCTGGCGTGGCCGCACCGCCAAAGCCAAAGCCACCTCCAGTCGCTGGTGCCGCGGCGGTGGTGTTTGTCGCTCCCCCAAATGAGAAGCCACTGCTACCGGTAGCCGCCGGCGCCGCTGTAGTCGAACCAGCTCCGAATCCAAAGCCAGCGCCCGTTGAGTTGGGAGCTGTGGTTGCACCTGCGCCTCCGCCGCCGAACGAGAATCCTCCGCCCGTGTTTGCAGCAGGCGCCGCGGCGCCGCCCGCGCCGAAGGAGAAGCCACCAGGTTTTGCTGCCGCTGAGCCGAACATTCTGGGAGATGCAGCGATGAAGGAAATGAACGAGAGGCTTCCGGATCAAGTCGTGATGCGCGGAGTGTCTCTGAGTCGCACGGGTGCCTTGGAGACGGCGAGGACTTCACCGCCTGGGTTTCCGCGCGTGCTGCTGGTGAAGGCAATGGGCTGGTTGTCCATTAAGTTCGCAATACGCACCTAACGTGGTTCTCGCGAGTAAGCTAACCTTGAAAAGTTCGGAAGTACACTAAGTTCGCATCGACGCTAAGTTCGACTTGACTTCTTGAGGATCTTGAAGCACAAAGGTCAAAGTGGTGGAAGGATTCGCGCAGTGATTGCCATGGGCAGCGCGACGCAGGACGCACGGCGCATGAGCCACGACACGAACGCCATGATCGCTCAACCGTCTACTCGAGAGGCTGCGACGGCTCCATCGCCAGCGCGTTGGCGCGTTGCTCCTCGCGTGATTCTGAAGGACAAAAACGATCTTCAACTCCACGTGGTTGACCCGGAAAAACTCCATCCCATCACGCCTCCGGCGCCAGTAACACCGACAGAAGCGCAACATGTGACATCAAGCATGAGCAGTGCACAAATGCCCGTCGCCACGGACTTGACCAAGCCACAGACCCGTCCAAGAGCCAAGTTAACGCCAAGCAACCAACCGGAGGTCGTGGCATTGGAAGAGGGCGAACTGGACCCGCTCGGCGCACTGGCGATGGGTCTGTCGCTTGATTCCATGGATCTATCTAAGACTGCAGCACTAGCGACTGCGCGGAGTGCGTCACGGTCTTCAGGACTGGGGGAGCAAGCATTGAATGAACCTGCGACCATCAAGCAACAGTGGAAAACACACAAGGACCGTGTGCTGGCCAAGCTGTCGGATGAAACCTTCACGATCAAAGCGGTGCGTGGATTCTTATAGTACTACCGGTAGCTGTGTATGGGCTCTCTAACTGTGTCCTTGATGTCGGTAGAGCATGCTCGAGACGAACGATATTGAGAGTAAGTCTATTGATTTGAACCTGGCACACACGTCTGTTTGCTCACCAAGTAAGTAACCCATACATATACTACAGGTGAACTCTCGTATGCTACCACGACCGAGTACCAGAGACAGGAAGACGATGATCCAGCTACTACCACCGACGGACTGCACGTGATTCGCAAGACCCGCGCGAGGCTGGAGCAGCTCGAGCGCCGCCACTCGTCGTCGCGTGCCACATCCAAGTCCACACTGTCGCCATCGATGGGCAACGTTCGATCGGTGAATGGCACCTCTGTCGTGGAGATCTCGCAGCGAGAGTACGTGTCTCGCATCAAGCAAATGGAGACCGACCTGGCCAAAGCCTGGCAGCAAAACCAAAAAGTATTGGCGCTGCGCATCGCGATCAAGTGTGTCAAACAACTGAGTGACACGTCATCAGCACCGCAGTTGTATCCATGTGCCTTTGTGCTGGCTACGGATGTGCTAGACCGGTTCGGCCAGCTCGTGTTTGATCGCATCAAGGCCCGAGCGAGCGAGGACGAGAACGGCCAGCCGCTTCCGATTCCATTGGGCGACAATTTCACGAGCGACGAAGTCAACATCCACGCCAAGGAGACGTGTCGCAACTGGTTCTACAAGACCGCGTGCATCCGTGAATTGCTGCCGCGCATCTACATCGAGATCGCGCTGCTCAAGAGCTACCGGTTTTTGTGTGATGGAGAGTTTCCTCAAATCGTGGCACGACTCTCCAACATGATCAAGGGCGTGGGCGAGCCCATGGTCGCGCTCTACACGCGGCTGTACCTGGCGTTCGCGAGCTCGGAGCTCGTGAGCCCGAGTGAGAAGAGCGCTGTGATCAGCAGCCTCACCGACTCGTTTTTCACCTTTCGACAGTACCAAGAAGATGGCAAGCTCACCAAGTTTCTGAACGACCAAAAGCTCAGCCACGACGAGTACTTTGCCCTGCACTCGCCGGCGATGGAGTGGCTCATGAAGTGCTGTGCCCACGGTGCGAATGACGACGTGGTTGACATCCTCCTGGCCCAGTATCGAGAGTACTCGGACAACTCGATGGTGCTCAAGCACCTATGTGAGGCATTTGGCGCAGCAAGTTACGCCAAGAACCCGCTGGTGATGCTCCAGTTTATGCGAACCGCGGCGCCGTCGCAATTCACAAAGTGCCACTTGTACAGCGTCCTCGCCGTGCAGCTGAGTACCACACCGTTGATCGTGGGTGGCACGCGAGATGGCAAGCTAGCGTTCCTCAACGAAGCGTGGAGTTCTGTGACGACGCAAGAAAACATCGAGGTGTACATGGAGAGTGCGGCAGCGTACATGAAGCTGATCGTGGCGCACTACACGCATCGAGAGGCGATGATCTTGCTCAAGGACGTCGTGCGGCACTTCAACTCGGCGACGCCACAGGAGTTAACTCCCAAGGTGTTCAACCTACTCGGAGCGCTGATCGAGAACGTCGTGTATGGAGCCCAGCGCCACTCGGAATTCTTTGTGCGGGTGATCCCATCGGGCGAGTTTTTGAGTCTCATGGGCATGTTTCGCCGGGATGCGAGCGTCAGCGTCGCGAAGAAAGTGCTCCAGGCGTTTGTGAACACGAACGAGTCGGCAGCAAGTGGAATGACCAGCGACTTTGGGCGACTCCGCCTCCATGTCGTCGGCCCGGAAGCAGCCGTGGCACACACCTTGTTTGCGATCTGCTGCCGTGTTCACGACGCGTTGGATTCACTCAGCACCGTGGCCGAGCGCGGGGAAGCGACCAAGGATATTGTGGCATTCATCGCCAAACTTGGCTACGCGAGGCAAACCGCAGGCGTCGCGGTCAGCAGCTCGAAGGTGCAGGAAGAGGAGGAAGCGCTGCTGATGCTGTACATTGACTGCCGTAGCGCGTTCTACAAGCTCGAGCCAGTCAAGTCGGCGCTGACCAAGTTTGTGATCGCGCTCGCGGAACGTGTACGACAGCGGATGAATCGATCAAGTGGCCACTCGAGTGCCCTGCGAGCTTCGGATCGACGGCGCGATTTCATCAAGTCGTGCCAAGCGTACGCGCACATCACGATCCCGTCGATCACGAACGTGTTCCATCGGTTGGAGCTGCTCGTGCTGTGTGCCAAAGCCGCGCTCTGCGGCAACTGCCTCCCGCAAATGGAGGCGTTCATCAAGTCTGCGATCATGGCGGTCGCTGAACTCGACTACGGCCAGGCACTTCATGATATCGAGAGTGACGCCACGTCTGATTCCGTCGGAAGTACTGTGGTCTCGGTGGTGGACGAAGGACGCGACCCGGTGCTCGCGATGTTTCAAGACCTCATCCGTGTGATCGCATATGCACCGTCACTTGTGGACGACGAGCCGTTCTACTTTGTCGACGCGCTCCAGAAGGCCACGTTGGCGCGGATGAAGTGGGACTTGCTCTCGTCGTCGCTCACCCCCACGCGAGTGCAGCGCATGGCGAGCAAGTGCCGCATTCGTATCCAAGTATCGCTGGTTCAACTCTATGCGATGTGGGGGCAGCCACGCTTCCCCAACCGCATCGATGGTGTCGAATGCAATGATGTCCTGTACGGTGGCGATGATTCGTTCGCGGAACGAGTCCAAGCAGGCTTCAGCTCGACACTCGACCAAGCGATCCGAGACATCGAATCGCTCGATGCTTCGTCATCGTCGAGTGCCGCCAAGCCTGAGACCACAGCAGTGGCAAGCACACAAGCAGAGCTGATGCTCGAGGTGCTCTCTGCGATCTACCCAGACATCTCCCTGGATGAAGACGCAACCGACCCAGCTCAACGAGCTCCAGTGAGACGTAGTGCCCGCAGTGGGGCAAAGCTGCTTCGCAAGTGCCTCGTGTTTGCCCACGACAAGCTATCGCATGTCACGAGTGCGCCCCAGTACGACCATCGTTTGTCACGATCGTCAAACGCGGAAGCGCTTGTGGGGAGCTACAACGCACTCGTCGATGAAATGCGGGCATACTTGGATGGCCACGTGAACAAGCGAGCAGTGTTATACACCGAGGGCGCCCGTGCAGCCATCGGGGCGCTCCAGCAGGCGCTTGACTCACTCACACCCTTCAACAAGTGAACACAAGGGGGATGGATGGTAAGGTTCAGGTTGTTTTATTGTCTGGCATCGTAGTGGTTCAGGGAATCGATCGCGACTGGAGACAGTAACGAGCAACGAGTATTAATACGCGTTTTTACTTGCCGCCCTTCTTGCCGCCCTTCTTGTTGTCAGCCGCTGGCGGGGCCTCCTTCTTCTCGGCCTGCTTCTTGTCACCGCCCTTCTTGTCTCCCTTGCCTGGCATCTTGAGTGTGTGGGTGCGCTGGTTGCTGTTGGT
>JAADXF010000306.1:0-23614 GCA_023337575.1 Pythium chondricola | reverse complement strand
TCCTTCGTGAAGTATTGGTACACTTTGAGGATGATATCCTTCTCGCGCGGGGTCACCTCGTGGCGCTTCGCCATCTTCGTGCACGCTCGATGAGCAAAAGCAGGCAACGATTAACATGAATGACCTCAAGATATCTATTTCGAGCCGTGTACAAAGTTTCATTCCGATTGGTGCGGTATTCGCGGAGTTATGCTGAAAAGACATGATCAAAAAAAAAAGTAGTCCCTTTACTTATGACCGGCACAATTCTTCGACGGCAAGGCCCACGCCGCGCAGAATAATAGCCTCTGCCGTTTCGGAAGGCATCCAGTGGGAATCGGATTCTACTCTGGCCCAGAGTGGATCCCTGAGTCTCTGGGATCCCACTGTGGGATCATTGAGGCTGACAGACTCTGTCCGGCTCAGCCCAGCCGGCTGCTAAAGTGATCTCTCCACTTTGCACTTTGCAGGAACTCCTGGTTGGAGCAGACACGTTCTCTCGACGGGGGGAATTCTGAACTGTATTCACTGTTCTGTGGTGGCATTGGAAAAACCTATCTATAGAGGGAAAAACCTTAGCCCAACTGTGCGACTGCTTGTTTTAACACCTTAAAAGGTGTTACACACCAAAACCGTGCGAATCCCTAAAGTAGGGAAGCACAACAGCTGCTCATCTCAATTTGAGCTGTACTATTTTACCGGTATGTTCTACTCCAATTTTCCAATCGTGGTCGCAATATTGTGGTTTTCGTCTAATTGTCGAGTTTGGGTGCGGTTTCCGATGTTGGTCCAGAATCTATCCAACGCTTCTGATTCGCTGAAAATGAGCGTGATCTCAACGGTCGATCCAGCGCGGCTCAGTTCATCAACAGAGTTCAAGGAACGGTTCTCTACTGCTTGATTTCAGCAAATCAGAAGGCAGGATCGATTGCAAGATTGTTTCAGCGTTTCGATTCGATTGGCAACACCAATGGAATTTGGAACCAATCTCACAATAATCGATCTAACAACAATCGGCCCCCGTTATATATACGTTATTTATATATAACGGGGGCCGATTGTTGTTGGATCGATTATTAAATATATTTCCATAGAAAACGAGTGTCGAGGATAGGGTAGCTCAATTTCAGCGAATCATTTGAGCCTACCAATCGACCCACATCGGCAAATTTGGACGGAATTCACAACTACCGGTACCGATATCCGGTAACAGTACAGTATGATGAAACCCTGGAAATACAAAGAACTTCTTCAAAAATACAATAAGAGGTCAACACTCCCCGCGTTTTAGTGACTACTTCTTTGCTTGGAGCGTGAGCCATGCGGAGGGGGGAGGGTACCCCCCCCGCAGCATGAGCGGCAAGCGACCCACGCTCTCCAGAATCCATCTTTGGAAAGCCGATAGCCCCGTAGCGAAGCGGAGGGTGCTATCTCCCGAGCGCTCTAGCGTTGCGAAGCGGAGCAGGCGCGAGCGTTATTACCCCGGAGCGATGGCTCAGGAACGGTCACTACTGTGAACGTGTCGCCCATCCGTAAACCCTAACCGTCTCGATTTTGATTGGCTAAGAGTGATGGACATTTCATTTTTCGTGTGAAGCCTTGGATTTTGCGAATGATCAATGCAGAAATGGGGCTCTGTCGTGCGGGTAAACTAGGGGGATGGAGCAACTCGATTTGGAAGTGCCAGACTGCCTTTGCTCCATCTCCCTTCTTTCTTCTGAGTCAGAAGAAAAAATTCTGATGAGTTCCTTGCCGTTCTCTAAACTTTCTGTGCAAACCCACACTAACGTAAGCTGCCAGTTGTTGGCCAGTTGTAACAACTGTTGGTGGCCTATTTTTTTTTGTTACGCTCTTGTTTCTTCTCCGGGCCTACCTCCATTGGTGGTGGTCCTCCATTCGTCGCCACAACTCTTCTTGCACCGAAGCTGCGACTCGACCTACGACCTTCAATCGGTGCACTTCAAGATGTCGCTCACCTGTTGCAACGATCAGCAGTACCTGTCGATCTTCCTCATCGTGTTGTACGCATCGCTGATCCTGCTACTGTGGCGGCTCGCTATCGTCCATCCCTTCAAGATCCTGTGCGTGGATTCCTCGCGTATTCGCTGCGGTCCCAGATTGACTCACTGAATCTCTTTTGGACATGTTCTTTTCCAGGACGGTGTTCCTCCACGAGCTCAGCCATGCGATCGCATGCTGGCTCACGTGTGGCAAGGTCGAGGGCATGGAAGTCCACCCGAATGAAGGAGGCGAGACCAAGACCACTGGCGGTATCCCGTGGATCATCCTCAGTGCTGTACGTACGAAACAGTCCTAGACCACGGCACACAGCACAGCTGATGATCGTTTTGATTGGTGAAGGGGTATCTTGGCTCGGCGCTCTGGGGCATGGGCCTCATTGTTGCAAGGTACGTGGCCACGAATGCTAGGAGACAGACAGTGTTGTGACCCGGTGTGTTCATCTCCACAGTGGCGGCAAGCTCAGCTCCGAGATCGCGACCGGCGTCCTCATGTTCTTCCTCGCTCTCTTCATGTTCTTCGGCAACAACACCTACTTGCGCATTCTGAACGCCAGCTTCGTCGCAGTGCTCGCCGCGTTGCTCGCGATCAATCTCTGGTCGAGCATCGAGCCGCTGCGGTACATGACGCTGTTCATGGGCGTCATGAGCTGCCTCTTCTCGATCTACGACATCTGGGACGACCTCCTCACACGGCGACTGCATGAAAGGTGAGCATTCCAAAAGATATCTTGTGTGTTGTGAACCCTATTGGTCCTAATGTATTGTATATCAACCTGTAGTGACGCGACAGTGCTTGCTCGTATGACGCACACCTCCAGTCGCTGCTGGGGTGTGATCTGGGCCATCATCGCGCTCGTGGCTCTCGTCGCTGCAGTGTACCTCCACCTCGTCGTCGAAGAAGACGACGGCCCCATGCTCTCGTCCATGTTCAAGGCTTCGTGGCAGACACAGGTCGTGTTCTTTGTCACGATCGCTGTCCTGGTGATCAGTGCCGCCCACGCGGGAGTCACACGCCGCCTGATGATGCAGAAACGCCATTTCGGAAGCACGGAACGCGGCGACAACAGCGGCTACGTGTGCATCACCGACGCCGCTACGCCTACCTCAGAACAAGCCATCATCGATCTTGCAGCCACCAATGAAGTGGCACAGGGCAAAAGCGTTGAGCCACTGACGCCATCCACCGTGGATGGTGGCGTGGATTTCATGCCGCCGCCAGCGCCTAGCACGGCTGCGTAGTGGCGAGGCAATGGTTGGACAGCTCATTTGATCATCAACAAGCAGATGAATTAAAGTAGCCACTAAAAAAAGTGAATTCAACACGAAAAAAAACAAAACTGATATTATCACACATGAAAATCCAAAATCCGATGAAAACAGAAGTGTCACAGAACGTACGTAACCATACAGATGAGTTCAACACCACTGTCTCTGCCCTGACACATCGCATTCCTCGAGACACCCACTCGCGGTGCATTCGCCGAAAAGCATGGCGCTGGACGCGACGCTCACGTGCTGCAATGACAAGCAGTACCTCTCCATCTTCCTCATCATCGCGTACTCGGTGCTCATCCTCAAGCTGTAGGCGGCGCCGCAAGTATGCGCCCTGCTGACCAAATCTGTAGTACTGAAGTGATGAATCTGTGTGCTTATCATAGATGGCGCCAGACGATTCTCCATCCATTCAAGATCCTGTACGTACGATCGCACTGAGTCTCTTGCACCGGTGCTGTAGCTAATGTATGTGCGTGTATCTGCTCTCTCTAGAACGGTGTTCTTGCACGAGCTGGGCCACGCGATGGCCTGCTGGCTCACGTGCGGCAAGGTCACGGGCATGGAGGTGCACCCGAATGAAGGCGGCGTCACCAAGACAGTGGGCGGTATCCAGTGGATCATTTTACCAGCGGTATTGTTTTTCGCTTTTCATTTTCATTTTTGATTGTTTTTCTGCTCCGTAATGTGTGACGCGCGCCGTGGTGGTCTGTGCTAACGTTAGGGCTACCTTGGCTCGGCGATGTGGGGCATGGGGCTCGTGATCGCGAGCGGTGACCAGCTCGGCTCCGAGATTGCGGCAGGCGTGCTCATCTTTTTCCTCTTGCTGTTCATCTTCTACGCCAAGAACTGGTACTTGCGCGGGCTCAATGTGGGCTTCATCATTTTGCTGGGCGGGCTGCTGGCAGTCAACATCCAGACCGACTACGAGCCACTCCAGTACGTCACGCTCTTTATCGGTGTCATGAGCTGTCTGTTTTCCATCTACGATATCTGGGACGACCTCATCTCGCGTCGTGTGAACGAGAGGTACGGCCCATGTTGTGTGATGGAATGGGCAGCTACGTACTGACCCTTGGCCCTTTTGCTTTGGATCCACTGCAGCGATGCATCCGTGTTCGCCAAGATGACCCACACATCCAGTCGATGCTGGGGCGTGATCTGGGGGCTCGTCGCCGTCGCCTCGCTTGGCGCCGCTGTCTACTCCAACCTAGTCGTCGCTGAGGACGAAGGCGAGCCGCTGCCTTCGCTGCTCTCGGACGCATCAACCACCACGTCCATTGTGTTTTACGGTACCATCGTGGTCGTCGGATTGAGCATTCTCCACACGGCTCTCACGCGACGCTGCATGGCGCGCAAGAAGACGTGCAAGTCATGCTGTGGTGGAGGCCGCCACCAGGGAGCCGCGGCAGGTGGGAACGAGTACGCTCAAGCCGTGTAGACCTCGTGAATTACAATGGGAGGTGTTGCATTACTGGTGGTCGTTTTTTTCTCTCTCAATACTATGGCACACTGATCCTTGGCGGCTCATTGCGTCGTACTCCGCCAGGAACAGTACAGTAACATGTACACATCGCTGTCGAGCGTGGTGAGAACTGTACTGTACCGGCACAGCCGACTCGACGGGATTCTATAGCGGGCGCGTACGGGAGGAGCTCTACGGGAGGAGCTCTACGGGAGGAGCTCTACGGTAGGATACCATTGGTCATGCGCTGGAAGTTGTCGTACTGCCGTGTGCTGTAGTTGCCATGGCTCTTGCGAATGAGCGAGAGTACGTGGGCGACAGCGTCCGCCTTGGATATACTCAGCTTGAAACGGGACCGCAACTTGAGCAGAATGTACGTCACGTCCTTGCCCGCAAAGCACGGGTACGGGCTCTGCCTCGCCATGATGTCCACGAGGTCGCAGATCTCGTCGCAGTGCTGCTGGCAGGCCAGGAACCCACGCGTGCACAGCTTGATGTACTCCTTGAAGCCTCCCGAGTCAGGCCCGCCCATGGTATCGACCATTTCAGTCGTGAGCTTGAACGGCGCCGTCTCAATGCTGAAGCTGCCACCGGGAGCGATACCCAGGAGGAACCCGTAGTCGATGTGAATGATGTGGCCCTCGTTGTCGAGCATGATGTTGCCATTGTGTCGGTCCTTGATCTGGAGGAAGTAGCAGACGATCGAGTACCCTGCCATCGACTCGATGTACTTGCGGCGTGCCTCCTTGAATCGAGGCGAATCCACTGGACCGTATGACTTCTCGAAATGGTGGAGCAGCGATATGTAGCCTTCCCGTTTCTTGAGGCCGTCTAGCGAGATCGCGTTCGCCAACGTTTCGATAAGACCGGTGGAAGACGACGTGGCGATGATGCGGTAGCTCTTGAGCCACAATGGGAGGTTCGCAGCCTTGAAGATCTCGATGAACTTCTGGATCAGCTGGAGCGTGAACACTTCTTGCCGCAGATCATCGTTGCTCTTGCCAATCATCGACACGATATCCCAGCCCGACAGGTGGCCGTACGGTGAGGCTTCCTGCATGCGTTTTCGCTTCGAGTTCCACGACTCCCCAAATGCTGCCTCGAGGTCCTTGCGTCGCTCGTTCTCTCGTTGAATGGCTTCTTGCGAAAGACTCGCCGGTGAGATCTCCATGTCAAGCTGCGCAGGTTCCGCAGCGTCTGGAGTATCAACCAGCTCCGAGATCGTGTCCAACCGCGCTTCCCGAGTCTTTGGTGTTTCCACCAAACCTTGAATGTCTGCTGGCGTCTCTGGCGCTGGAAGACTCATCGTGCGTGGCTTGGAGTCGACAGACAAGCTCGCCTGTCGGGTTGGCTGTTCGTCGTCTTCAGTGTCAGTCACTGCAGCGATGCCGTTTGTGTTCTGGTGACGAAGGAGGCGACCGACCTCTTCATCTTCGACGTATTCCACAGACGATGCTTGGATCGCATCACTGCTCGTGTAGCAGCTTCGTCGATGGGGCGAAACGGGTGACAAAACGGTGTCGTTGTTGCCGAAAAAGTTGCCTCGGATGACCTCAAAGATCAGCATGATCGGCACGCGAGCTTTCGTGGAGAACGCGGTGCCTTCCTTGGTAGGGATGCGCACAATGCGCTCGAATGGATCAGTTGCCTTGACCAGCGGAACGTAGGCCATTGGTGGCAGCTGAATCTTTTCGAGATAACTGGGCAGCAGCTTCTTGCGATCAGCGACCGAAGGCACGAACCGCAGCGCTTCGGCGATATCTGTGATCTGTTCGACGAAGTTGCACTCGTCGGCAAAGTGTTGTGCGAGCACACTCTTCTCGGCGGCGCTCATGCGACGAGCTGGGCCGCTGAAGATACTGGTTGGCTGCTTTTCCAGGTTGTCTTCCTCGAGAATCACAGACGGCCTCGCATCGTGGTCTTCATGCTGGAACAGTGCACCGAAATCCTCCTTTGGCGTGAGCAAGTGCTGCTGGAATCGAGAGAAGTCGCGGAACCTCGAGTCGGCCTCACTGTCACTCCCACTCGCATGTGGTGTTGATGGTGAGAGCGATGGTACGTACTGGCTGACTCCGTCGGTTTGGTTGGCGCTTGCGACCGCCTTGGCACGATACTGGGCGATCTCCTCCGACAGCTTGTAGATCAATGCGAGCTGTTCAGGGGAAGGCGTTGGTAACCTGATCTTCTGTGGGGAGTCTTCTCTGCCGTCCATGCTGAGAATCTGGCTGATGTCCGTGCCTACGACCTCTTGCTCCACTTCGACCATGAGCCGCACCACTCGCGCATACTTGTCGATCATTTCCCGCGGCGCGTACGCGTTGAACGAGTCTTCCAGCGCGCCTTGCAGTTGCCATCGAAGCAAGAGCGCGAGGTGGATCGACCGCGAGCAGATCGACAGGATCAGCTCGTCGAGCCAAAAGATCTTTTCAA
Source organism: Pythium chondricola (assembly GCA_023337575.1). NCBI lineage: Eukaryota > Oomycota > Peronosporomycetes > Pythiales > Pythiaceae > Pythium > Pythium chondricola. Next base: position 16,447 of record JAADXF010000306.1, on the reverse strand, counting down.
AATCGAACATGGGCACGCTTAGGTACGCGTGCACGATCTGGGGCCAGTAGAACTCGACTTGGTTGATGCGTGTGTACGAGAAGTGCAGTAGGCGCTCAACGATCGGCTTGAAGAGCAGCGGGTCGCTGTCCAAGTGGCGGTGGAGCAAGATCACCGCGCGGTACACGCTAAAGTTTCGTTGTCGGAACTCGCGGTGCAGCGCCAGGATCTTCAAGTCGAGCGGCAGCTCCGGGTGGTCCACCGTCTGATCCAAGAAGCGTCGGTCGGCACGCAGGATGGCCTCGCACTCTTCCGCAGTGATGTTGCCTTGCTTGAGCATGTCGATCGCGATCTGCGCGGCCTCGGTGTGGACGCGGCGCTTGGGCATGAGCAGTTCGATCGGCGTTTCTTCGTTCAATGGTTTGGGGTAGAGACAGATGCCCGCCTTGAGTCGCTCCAAGATGGCGCGCAGGTGGTTGAGGTACATTTGCGCCTCGTAGCACTGGTCGCAGACCCGCTTGGCGTAGTAGAACGACCGATGGGGCAGCGGCAGCTTGTTGGTGGTAAACTTTTCACAGTAGAGCGTGTCGCAGTTGTGGCACTGGTAGAGTATCGTGGCCGGTGGCGCCGCCGCGGGCGAGCTGGCGTCAGCGGCGGCCTTGCAGTGGTGGCATTTGCAGCTCAATCCGTCGGCGTCGTTGACCGCGACGGCGCCGCTGGGCGAGGACGACGACTCGGCGAGCAGCGCGGCATGGGACCCCCACGATGGGATCTGGCGCGGCACCGTGGTCTCGACCGTCATCTGGATCGCGCGCATCCATTTCTCCTTCTCCATGGCCGTGTCGGCGTACGCGTAAAAGACCTTGTTCTGCGCCGTCGCGAAGAGGAAGCCGTTGGTGTAGATGTGCATGTTGCCCTTGCCGTCCCACTCCTGGACGCCGAGCACGTCGACTTCGCCCTTGAGCCGCAGCATGTGGTACGCGTCTTCCTGCGTGCTGTAGTAGGAAAACGAGGTGCCGACCAGGAAACAGTAGCGGCGCAGCATCGGCGGCGGCGACGATGGACTCGTGCGCAGCGTCAGGTAGCCTTCGCACGTCGCGCGGGGCGCCTTCATGCTTGGTTGAGGGCGAAAAACGAAGGAATCGTTTTCGTTTTGTCCGTGAGAGACAACGCGATTCGAGAGAGAGAAAGAGAGAAAGGGAGAGACAGGAGACCGCGACGTCAAGATGGCAGATGAATCTCCGAGAGTATATGTGGATGCAGAGGGGGGGCGTGGCTTTGCGTGGGATGCACAAGGAGCGGGAGGCGGTCGGTTCACGGCGAGGATGTACCAAGGAGGAGGTTCCCTCGTCGACTTGAAGCCACTGCTGCGCGCCGACCTACACACTGCGAAATCCCCCACAAGTCAATCGTACTTTATCGAAGAGGTGCAATGTCGGGCCGGGTGCCAAGATCACGGAGAGAAGGCGCGTGGTTTTGCAAAAGCAGGTAAATACCTAAGCTGGACGCAAAGATCGATACTATTCACACCGAGGCATCTTGAGACCACAGGATCACAGGGATGCAAGCATGCACAGGTGGAGATATACTGTCGTGTATGCTTGCCACTGCATGCGCGGATCGATTGGTGAGTGCGTTGGATCGGCGATCATTGATCGTAGGGTACATACAGTACATGGATCTTGGATCGGAGGATGGCTACAGTAATGTTACAATAATGTACATCAAGTATTATCAATTACATGGAATGTCATGTACCATTGGTCTGGTACATGGCATGCCTTGGTGTTTTGAAAGGTTGTGGGTTTGGTTGGCCGTTGGCGTTTTATGGGACTCGACAATTGACACGCTTCGAGGGTCGCTATCATCACCATGGCTCGCAAGAGATCCGCCGCTCCGCTCAAGGCCAGCAGCGCTGCAAGCGTGGTCAAGCACAAGGAGGCTGCTGCGCAGGAGAAGGCAAAGAAACCTGCGTCAGTGGCCAAGAAATCGGCCAAGAAACCAGCCCACAGTGAGACCGAGAGCAGTGACGATGACGAACAGCTCGAGGCGGATGAGGATGACGAAGAGGAGGAGGAGGATGACGATGAGGGAAGCAGTGAAGGAGATGATGAGGCAGAGGATGACGATGAAGAAGAAGACGATTTTGAAGACCAGGGCTCTTCCTCTGAAGAAGAGGAAGCCGGCAGCGACGAGGAGGACGAGCTCACCGAGGCCGAGACGAAGTCGCGCAAGTTTATCGTGGACCGCGAGGCGCAGATCAAGGAGATGCGCGCGGACGGTTCGCTCAGCGTCGCGTCGCAGCTGCACATTGACGATCTCTCATCGGACGATGAAGAAAACGTCAACACGATTGGCAACGTGCCGCTTCGCTGGTACGACGACTACGACCACATCGGCTACGACGTCTCGGGCAAGAAGATCATGAAGTCGAACGCCGAGGGCGACGGCATCGACAATGCGATCGCCGCCAAGGATGACCCCAACTACGAGTGCGTGCCTTTCCGTTCACTGCGATGTGGTCTTTTGCTAACGTGATGTTTGTATGTATGTACCTATCCACACAGCCGCACCGTGTACGATGCGTACAATGACCGCAAGATCGTGCTGACGGACCGCGAGATGGAGATCATCCGCCGCATGCAGGCCGGCGCGTTCGCGCACCCGGAGTTTGACGCGTACCCAGACTACGTGGACATTTACACGGCGGACAAGGAGCTCCACGCGATGGGCAACGACCAGGAAGCCAAGAGCAGCTTCGTGCCGTCCAAGTGGGAGCGCATGAAGGTGATGAAGATCATCAAGGGCATCAAGGAAGGCCGCATCCAGCTGGACCAGGAACCGACCAAGAAGCCGGATGTATACCAGATCTGGCACGAGGATGACCAGGCCATCACGCGCAAGGGCCCGCCACAGGTGCAGGCGCCCAAGATGCCGCTGCCTGGCCACATTGAGTCCTACAATCCGCCAGAGGAGTACCTGTTTACCGAAGAGGAGAAGCGCGCGTGGGAGGAGATGGACCCGGAGGACCGCGAGACCAACTTTATCCCGCGCAAGTTCAAGTCACTGCGTGAAGTCACCGGCTACTCCAACTTTGTGCGGGAGCGATTCGAGCGCTGCCTGGATCTGTACCTGGCACCACGTGTCAACAAGCGCAAGCTCAACATCGACCCGGAATCGCTCGTGCCGGAGCTGCCCAAGCCGCGCGATTTGCGACCGTTCCCAAACACACTGGCGCTCGCGTTCCAGGGCCACACTGGCCGCGTGCGGTCGATCGCCATCGATCCGTACGGCCAGTACTTGGCCTCTGGCTCGGACGACTTCACCGTGCGTCTGTGGGAGATCGAGACCGGTCGCTGTGTGCAGACGTACAACGTCGGTGCGATCGTGCACAAAGTGGTGTGGAATCCGAACCGCGACCACCAGTTGCTCGCCGTCGCTGCCGCCAAGAAGGTGTTTTTGATCGCCACGGGCACCGGCAGCGCCGACCAGACCGAGATCACCAACGCGTTGGTGGGCGACGCCGACGAAAGCATCGCGTCCAAGGTCAATGACGACGGCGAGGAGGTGATTGTGAACGAGGAGGAAGCAGCGGTGGACGCCGCCGCGGTCAAGAAGAAGATGCCCGTGGCTTGGCGATTCTACAGTGGCACCAAGGACAAGCACAAGATGCAGCCGAATGCCCGCCCGTGGCTCGAGCGCCGCGTGGGCACGGGTATTCGTGTCGTGCTCCACCACACGTCGGACGTCAAGGACATTGCGTGGCACTACAAGGGCGATTACCTCTCGACGGTTGCGCCAGGCGCCGGGTCCTCGGCCGTGCTCATCCACCAGGTCTCCAAACGCAGCACGCAGAACCCGTTCACCAAGAGCGTGGGCCAGGTCCAGGCCGTGCTCTTCCACCCGTCCAAGCCGTTCTTCTTCCACGCGACCCAGCGCCACGTGCGCATCTACAACCTGGTCAAGCAAGCGATGGTGCGTGCAATTTTGTCCAATTGATCCAACTGGGATCGATTGCTTGCGTGGTCGATTTGGTGCAGAGTGACTGATTGATCGGTGGGATGATGATGATGACGTAGGTCAAGAAGCTCTCGTCTGGTGTGAAGTGGATCTCCAGCATGGCCGTGCACCCGAGCGGCGACCACTTGATCATTGGCTCCTACGATCGGTACGAATTTGGATCGATGGAGGGATGCATTTGTTGATGGGGTTGGCTAATCACTTGGATGATGGATCCGTGCAGCCGCCTGTGTTGGTTCGATTTGGACTTGTCCTCGATGCCGTTCAAGACGCTCAAGTACCACGAAAAGGCCGTGCGCTCGGTCGCGTACCATGCCAAGTACCCGCTCATGGCGTCCGCGTCCGATGACGGCACGATCCACATCTTCCACGCCATGGTCTACTCGTACGTGCTGCATCGGGTTGTTGCTTTTGGTTGGTTGAAGTTGATATCTGATTCCGGTGGGTGATGCTTACAGGGATCTGATGAAGAACCCGTTGATTGTGCCGCTCAAGATTCTGCGTGGCCACGAAGTGTCGGGTGGCCTCGGGGTGATGAGTGTGGCGTTCCACCCCGTGCTGCCGTGGGTGGCGACTGGTGGCGCCGACGGATCCATTCGCCTCTTCCAGAACATCCACTAACCTACAGTAAATACTGTAGCTGCATCCTCATCCTCACCACCCGGTGGAAAGAATCGCACAACTCACACGCTCGCATCTGTAATAGACCTTTCATTCCATGGGAATCTTTGGGGTTGGATATTCTTCGGATAAATCGTGGACATTGTCTGGATTAAGTCACGTAGTAGAACTGATCATGACGAGGAAGGAATTCGCGAGTTCAATTAGCTCAATCTCTCTCTCATGAGACGCTACAGGCGCACACGCATGACATCTAGATTCTATCTCGCCCCAGCGGCGTGCAGGATCGTGAAAATAATAAAAGAGCGCGCGTCATGCTGGCACTGAAAGTACTGCGGTGTCGTCGCGGCTACCACGACTTGAATGCCTAGCGCACAGAGAGCTCACTTCTTGCCGTACCCTGGGATCCGGAAGAAGGACGACTTCTTCGGCTGCTGTGGCTGGCTCGGCGGTGGGTAGTTGCCATACTGTTGCGGGTACTGCTGCTGGTTGCCGAACTGTGGCTGGTTCCCGTACTGTGGCTGGTTCCCGTACTGGGGTTGGTTCCCGTACTGGGGTTGGTTGCCATACTGCTGCTGGTTACCGTACGACTGCTGAGGCGGGTGCTGGGTCTGGTTGCCGTATTGCTGTGGGTACTGCTGCTGTTGCTGCTGCTTTTGCTGCTGGCGCTGCGCAAATGCGTAGATGCCCGCGTTCGGGTTGCTATTACCGCCGTACTGGTTGTTCACCGGCTGACCGAAAGCTCCGGTTACCTGTGGAGGCTGCTGTGGCTGTCCGTATCCAGCTTGCGGGGGGTAAGTCTGGCCGTACGGGTAGTTCTGTGGCGGATACTGTGGCAGTGCCTGCGGCTGCTGTGGTGGCGCGGTGTTCTCTGCATCCGCGTAGTTGCGCGTGCCCTTCTTGATCGGCATGTTGTTCTTGTTGTACAACGTTCCGTTGGTCGGCTCGCCGTCATCGTCCAGCAAGCTCGCGCCATCCACGCGGCCCTTGCGCTCGAGCACGGTGTCATCACCAAGCATCACCTTGTCCGACTTCTTCTTGCGGAGGAACACCATGGTTGCGGGTGGTTGGGAGAATCGATCGGAGCGATTGCTTGGCGACGCGTGGCAGCGCTGGTTACAGACTGGGAGTCGAACGAAGGGAAACTTTGGTGCGCAGATTCCTTTACCGTTGGTGTCACACTCCACACCACAGAGGAACAGTAGGACTGGCTTTTCTCCTACCCACTGCGGGTAACCGGCATCTTACTCCAAACCGGTTTTCCACTTTCCTCCAAGAACTTTACTCAGAGAAATGCCTGAAAAGCCGCATGGCCCATGCCATGGGGTGGTGATGTTGGGCAAGTTGCCAACATACCGTCGAAAAAACCTCGATTTCCATGCCATGGCCAAATCTGATTCCACGCAGCTGTCGTGTGATTGTGGCTCGGTGGGTAGGGGATCCGCTGACACCCGTTGTCAACGGCGTTGACTTGTCAATCGCCGATTTGGCGCACAATGCCGGCGACATACCGGTTCTCAATTTTGAACCGGTATGCATCCAGTACCGGTACCGGTATCAGTCTTGCACACTAACTATTAAATAGTACAGGTGAGCGTGGGGGAGGGCCCCTTGCCCTCAGAAGCTCCGCTTCATCGAGAATGACACCACTAAGATGAAAGTCCTGCCGTCTGACGTATGGACCAATGGGTTGGTCTACACTGTATTGGGTACAGGTATGCATAGCGGTGAGCAGTACTTCGAAGCATATCAAGGTCAAAGAGTGGCGAGGTGTACGCTGACTCGGTGATCAGAACGTGAACGTGTTACCCATAAACTCACTCACAAGCTCCTCCATCAGCGCGACGTTCTCCATGTACGTGTCGTAGTCCATGTGCCAAGGGTCCGGGACGTCTCGAGACAGCTTGCAGAGCGACGCCTTCATGTCTTTTATCCGCGGGAACAACTCTATCACTTTGTCGCGGTGGCCCATGGACACGCAGACGATATAATCTGCTTCTTCACACATCTTCTCGGTCAACAGTCGCGATCGATGCTGGGAGAGATCGATCTGGTACTCTCTCATGACACTGACCGCGTGGGTCGACGCCGGAGAGCCTTGGCGGTCAAACACGTCCGTAAGGCTGTCGCACAGAGCACCATCAGCTGCCGACTACAGCAACAGTACCATGAAAGGGAACGCAAGGTTGAAGTTCAACGTACGCTGCCGAGTGGATGCGGATACCCTTCTCCTCTTGCTTCGCGCGATCCATGTTTGTTCGTCGCTTGAGCCACTCGACCGCAAAGAGTTCCGCGACTGGCGATCGGCACGTGTTGCTCGTGCACACGAAGAGCACGTTCATTTCTTGCGCTCTGGTGCCTTGCTCGCAGTGTTCGCTGCTACCGTCTCGGTGACGACTGTTGCCCACCGTCAGTCAAGTCGGCCCGTCGACTCTTTCCTCCTCCGCTCGTTCGCTCCCTGCACGGATGTTCGTAAAAAGAACCAATAAATTGGTACAGGTCGACCCAATAACCTCTGAAAATGCATTCAATTATCGATTTGGTCAGGTCCGTCCGTCAACTTCAACGTTGGTGTTTGTGCATCCATCTGCATGGTTCCCATCCTCATCACTGGTTGGACTTGCGCACGATGGACGCGTACGGGAACGGGCCTAAAAAGTAGCTCGTGTTCTGCTTCTTGGTGGACTGCTTGAGCAGCGTGTAGTCCAGGTCCGGGTACTCGTCGGCGTTGGCGGCGTACGACTGCGGGTCCCACGCGATGTCAAAGCTGTTGACGAAGAAGCCTTGGAACTGCGAGATCCAGTGGCGCAGCGCGTCGTACGGGATGAAGTAGAACCCACAGCGATCCGTGTCGTTCTCCTTGACCTCTTCGTCCACCGGACTGCCACAAAAACACCAACGTTGGTCGATCAAGACAAAAACAAAAAAAGGAACAAGAAAAAAAACCTACCGAAGCGTGCGGGCGATGCCGACTTCGAGCATGGGCTTGAGGCAGATCTCGCGCGAGACGAGCTTCTCCGCCGAGTACTCCCAGAGGCACATGACGATCATGCGGTCGCCCCAGTCGGTCGTGTTGCGCACAAAGTAGACGTAGTCGCCCTCGGTCTGGCACTGCGTCGCGTCCTTACACTTCAAGTGCAGTGGCTGCACGTTGGTCTTGGCAAAGATACGGGTCTCCTCGGTCAGGCACGCCTTCACGCCCTCGTTAAAGTTGGGATCACTCGACTCGCGCCGGCCGTTGATGCCTTCGTTACCGCACTGGTACCAGTTGACGGGGCTAGCAACACGAGGTAAGTCGGCTTCAACTGATGAAGGCATGGATCTGACACCGGCCCACTTACTTGTAGCTGTTGGGGCAGACCGTGCGCTCTTCCCAGTCCGAGACTTCCTGCATCCAGTAAGCGAGCGAGTGACTGCCCTGGGTCGGGCCGTCCGACCATGAGTTCTTCACGATGAGACCACCCGTGAAGCCGTCGCGCGTGAGGAACGCGTCGTTGTAGCCAACGAGGAGCTACGTAATACACGAAACTGTCAGCGTTCCGCACAGTACTATCCTGTTTTTCGCACCGCAACGCACCATGGCGTGGCCGCCCTCGATCGACATGCCGCGGTGGCTGAAGAATTCGCCCTCCATGTTGCGGTTGTTGCCGCCCTTCATCGGCACACAGCACGTGGTCATGGCCATGTCCGGTGGGCACAGCGTGCAGTGCTCCGGCTGGCAGTGCGGGTCCTTGGCGAAGGCGCCGATGCACGGGTAGTAGTGCGTGACCATCGCGACTGGCGTGGAGAGCGGCATCGCCTGGTTCTTGCGGAAGAGTTGCTCGCGCACCGACATGTCGTCGTACTTGGTGTCCATACTCTACAGTCATATCCAAAACAACTCAGTTGTGGGTGATCAGATAATAGACATCATGGTCAGATCCAAACGTACGCGAACGTCAAACTTGAGCGGGTTCTTGGCACGCGCAGGCTCGAGCCCAGGGCACAACGTGTCGTTGCCGTCGTGCGTGTAGTACTTGCAAACAGACTGTGGGAAGACCGAGTTCTTCAATCCTTCGCGCAGGTAGTAGAGCACAGGCACCTCGCCGCCTTCCGTCGAGTTCTCCCAGATCTACAGTAATCCGCGATTTAGCACACACAGCATGCGCAATTCATCCATAAACACCGACAAACCTGATCACCAGCGACGCGGCAGTCCTTTTGCTGCGGTGAGTCTTCCGGTCCCGTGCAGAGCTTGAGGATCTCGGCGCCGTACGCCTGCTCCGAGAGCGCGACGTACTCTTCCTCTTGCAGCCAGCCGTTCTTGATACCATTGTCACGGTACGACTGCTCCAGGAAGCCAATGGTGGCAAAGTCCCAGCACGTACCACGCATCGCCTGGTCCTGGCGAGGTGTCACGTAGTCCACGGCGAACTTGGACGGCAGCGCTGACATCGGCAGGCGGTCCACCTTGCCGACAAGCTTGGGGTTCTCCTTCTGGCTGTTGCTCACCGGTTCACTAATGGATGCATGCATGAGCTCCGTGAATAAGGTACCGTTGGGAATGGATACAAGATGTTGATTCTCACAGATGTGGCAGCCCGGCGCCCGTGCCCACTTGCTGTTCAAGGCGCATGATTGTGTTGTGCATGGAGATGCACGTGCCCACGAGTGCGACGACGGCGATGCCGTTCACGGCGTAGAAGAAGGCAGGCTTCTTGAAGATGCTACGCGTTCGCTGTTGCTGGCGCTGGCTGCGCGACGGCAGCACGTCCTCTGCATTGCCATCGGATCGTTAGTGTACACTAGAGTTGAAGGGGGAAGGTGATTCCAAGAGCCATCGTACCCGACTCGGAGCCGTACTGCAGCAACGGGCTGCGTGCGCGGACTTCTTCTCCTCGAGCCATGGCGATCTTCGATCCTTGAGTGGTGAAGTGCAAATGCGAGAATGGCAAGCGGGTATACCGTAGCAAGGCGTCCGCTCCGCTGGCGGAGCGAGGAGGGGATCCAGCGGCGGAGGAGATGAGCGGAGAGCAGGTCTCGCCGGCGGTCAGCGGACGGCAAGCTGCAGTCTTAGAACAGAAAAGGACACAATGCATTTGGCGCCGAAGTGTTTTCTCTTCACAGTTGAACCGTCAAGTGACGTCGGCGAGATGGGTGCGCCTGATGAGGCGCATGACATCCAACCGACTATAGATTTTTTCAAGTGATAGTGGGTATTCACTCCTTCCGTGCGAGTCGCGATCCTTGGTCTGGGTCGCGTGCTCTGATTGGTTGCTTGGCTCCCACATGTTCGGTCGCGACGACCCTCCACTGGAGGGTCGTCGCGGTGGAGGGCTCCACCACAGAACAGAATTGATGGTACTCCGTACCCACAAAATGGTACGCTTTGTGAAAAGCTCACATCACGTGCGATCCATCGCATTGCTACCGTGATCATGATCGTACTTGCGCTGCGTGGACTGCAACTGGCCTGCGCGTGCATCGCGCTGGTCAAGCTCTTCTCCAGTTTCTTCACGGAGACCACTGGCGGCCAAGCGACGATGCTCGGTAGCCACGAGACTCGGTTCGCCATGCTCGCCACACACACCGCGAGCCTCTACGCTTCGTTCCACCTCGTGGGCATCGAGATGCTCGCATGGTCGCCGCGATTCGCACGCAAACCCACGATCATCATGGACGCGCTCGTCGGCGGCGTGCTGTTCACTACGTACATTGCACTGGCCCGGTCCAACTATGTCGTGCTCTGTGAAGCGTACGGATTTCTACTCGAGTGCGACAACCTCATGGCCGCAGCGTGGCTCACTGCGGCTGCGGCCGGGTCGTTCTTCGCCAGTGTAGCGCTCTACTACGCCAAGCCGCAGTTCCTGCAGCAACAGCAGAGCCACGAAAAGCACGTATGACGACGTGTGGCTACCACGAAAATGCTCACGTGGCGGTTGCTGTTATTTCCTGGTGCTGGAGCTGCGCGTACTTCTTGAGCTGGAGCTGATTCATGAATTCGACGTACTGTGCCTCGACATTCTTCAGCAGCTCCCTACACTGCTCTTTCGCTCGCTCTAGTGCCTACACGCAGATGCGCGCATGAAGATCAGTCCCCATGTCGACATCAACGAGACAGAGAGAAAAAAAAAGCGTACCAGCTCGGTGGCTGCCGTGATCTGGATCTCGGCGTTGCGTGCCACTTGGTTCACTGCGTTCGGACTTGGCGGGTGGTGCTTCTTGAACGACGTGGGCCATGGGCCGTGGTACGCACATTCGCACACGTGATCGCGTCGATTCGCTTCATGTTGATGCCGCGCTCGCCCACGAGTTTACATGGAAAATTGAAGGCCCGACTCGTCATGGGCTACAGCAAGCGCAATGTCAGCGATTGCTTTGTGTTATCCCATTCAATACAGCAGTGTTAGATATGAATATACTTACGTCGATCGAGATCACGGACGCAATCTTCAGCCGCGCGACGAGGAACCCGGATGATCGCTTCTGGTCCCCACCGTCCGCGACATTCGCCCAGCCGGACGCATCCGGGATGGCCGCAAGGCCTAGCTTTTTCGTCCGTCGGCCCTGCTCCTCTATTTGTTTGCCTCCCAGGAGGTCCCCTTGCAGCATCATGAGCTTGCCGATTTGCTCTGCACACACCACACGTTGACGGTCAGTTGGCTCAGGTACCAACTCATCACGCAGTGGTGGGATACGCACGGATGCAGTAGCCAGCGTCTCGTGATTCTGGGAACCATTTTTGGCGAATATCTCGAGCCATTTCAAACGCCGTGATGGCTTCCCCGTACTTGGCTTGATCGCGATGAATCCGAGCCAAGTTGATGTACATCCGCGCGGCGCGTGGGCTGTATTCTGTGTCAAACCGGTTCATCACACGCAACGCCTCAAGCGTCAGGTCTTCAGCTGCCCGGTACTCTTTCTACAGACATAGACAGAGGCCACCAAGCATACTTGATCATCAGTATCCAGTCGCCCCTACCGACGGGCGTGGCAGTCCGGGAGGTATTACCTGAAGTCGCTTGAGGGTCCCCATGTTGTTGAGCGTGGCCGCAGTCTCGATGCTCGAGTTGCCCAGCGTCCTGCAACGAATCGATAGCGCCCGCGCATACAGTTGTTCTGCTTCATGCAGCGCTGCTGAAGCCTTTGGCTTGCTGGGATTACAAGCGATACAGCTAGGTATGAGCCCTGACAGTCAGAGGAAGAGCAGGGATGACAACTTACCTGAACTGGGACGGCTCGGTGGTGCCAACAAGCCACAGCGCCAGGTTGTTGAGACTCTGGGCGACATGTGGATGCGTTGGCCCAAGCGACAACTCGCGGATGCGTAGCGAGCGGCGATACATGCTCTCAATGTCCACACAATTCGTGTCGGGATCACGAATGGTCAGCGACGATGAAGAGGACGAAGTGGTCACTGTCGATGCCGTCTCCGACACAATCGAGGCCGCATCCGAGTTGTGACGGCGCCAAACCTCTCGGTTCTTGCGCGCCCGTGAGGACTCCTGTTTGTGCGGGTTGGAGCTCTTGTAGAAGTTGGCCAGGTTGTTCAAGCTTGTGGCATAGTCTGGATGTGCTTCGCCAAGAACACGACCACGGACTTTGAGACCAGCGTTGAGCAAGCGCTCGGCGTGGCGAAGCAGCCAGATGTTGAACTCCATGCAGCCCCAGCCAGAGCTTAGGCACACACCAAACTGGTTCAGCACTTCAGCGACTTGCGCATTCTCGCCCCAACCAAGCACGTCGCGCTGCAGGCGCAATACTTCGAGGTAGTAATACTCGCTGGCGATCCAATCAGTGGCGTCGTTGTGTGCGTAGCCCAAGTCCATGAGCAGCAAAACTTCGAGGCTGATCACTTCCTTAATACCTGAACACGTGCATGCGAGTTGGCACGGCTTGGTTGGTTCAGGTTCGTCGTAGGTTGGAAGAGTGTCGAGCGAACCCAACGGCCGGTCGTGCTTGACGTCGTCAATATCCCACAACAGGTTCGCAGGATTGTTCTCTTCGCATCCACAGGTGCAGTACAGCGCCCTTGTTTCGCGTACCATTTGCAGGCAGTTCGTAAGGATCTGCACTCGCTTTTTCGCCTCAGTACGCGTGCGGAAGATGTATCGGGAGCGCGATACCAAGTTGCAGTAGATCAGCACATCGACGAGTGCCGACTTGTCGAAGAGCGCGGGCTTCTCGATGCTTGGTTGCGAGGTGGACGCGACCTCTTCCGAGCGATCGCCGTCTTGGTTCATCTTGTTGATCTCTTCTTCGATCCGCTTCTCCTCCTTCTCTCTTCGTGCATCTCGCATACGATCAATGGATTGCATGGTCAGCATGCGACCGATGCGCATTGCCGACTCGATGTTGGCGCGTTCACTGTCGAACAGACTCAGGTCGCCGTTGTATCGGTACGAGTGGGAGGCGTTCGCGATCACGACACAGTAGTGGCGAACAAATCGCCTTCGCCACGTGAGCACTAGCTCCCGCCCGAGTTGGAATGGTAGATCTTCTGACACTTGCTCGCTCTCGGCTGGTACGTCACCGAGGCGAGCGGCTTCATCCTCAGCGAAGAGCTGGATCAGGTTGTGGAGGCGGTATCGCTTTGAGCCAGCGTCGTACTCGACCAGAGACCACTGGTGCAATTGCTTCATCGCAACATTTGTTGACGCAACTAGGGATCACAATGTTTGAGATTCAACATACATCATACCGGTACAACTGAGGATCTAGAATGCGAGTTGAACGTACCAGTGACAGTGCGTGCAAGCGACTCCTCGGGGCTCGCATAATCCATGAGATCGTACGCCTCCCGTGTGAAGATGACATGGATTTCCTGTGAGAACCCGTCCACTTCTGCGAGCTTGGACCCCAATCCCGTCGTCGTATCTGAAGCGTCGTCGAACAATCGAGAGCGTGAGCGTGCGTAGGCGAATTCTGGGAAGAATGCGGATGCTGTCGAGGGTGAGGATGACGAATTCGACCGCGAGATGGACCGAGATGATAGCTCGTTCGTCTCCACGCCAGCGTCCAGCACTGCTGCGATCGCTGCGACGTCAAAGGATCCGCGAAAGAATCCAAGCGCCATGAACGCGAGGCGTAGCGGCATCTCCAAGTGATTGTACGACGATCGAATACAGCGGTCAACGCACTCCCGCTGACCCATTTGGTTGAGCTCCTTCATCGTCTCCAGGCGGTGTTCATCTCCCTATGGATACGTACCCTCATTCCAGTCAGTGCGATCACAACCTTGTTGGTGAGAATGCTCTCCGTTTACGAACCTCCAAGTGAGAGATCATTTGGTCTGGCGTCAGCGTCGTCCGTGCATTGGACAAAGCTCGTCCGACAATGCGAATGGCCAGTGGAAGACAGTCGCACAACTTGGATAATCGCTCCGCCGCATCTTTGGGGCAAGCTGGCGCGACCAGGCAAAGAAGATCCACCTGCAAGGCACAAGCGAGGTCAGCCCTTGGCATCCAAGGTTATCTTTTGGGGGTGCAGATGGCTTACTGCAACACGAAGTGGTAGCTGGGTGAGAGAGTGCGAGTACGTCGTCACGTGTGGCAAGTGCGGGATGCGTCGAGATGCGAGAAGCAGCCGAAGATTGGGTGCGAGCGACAGCAAGCGACTGAGAAAGTGCTGGGCTTTTGCCTTATCTTCATCCAGCAGCTCTTCCGTCGTATCGAGAATGAGCAAGCAGCGTCGAGAGCTAGTGACATCCCATCAGAGTGAGACATTTGACGAACACGCCAGCCATCTAAACAGCCCTTACCCAATCTCAGCAAACATCTCCTCGTCGGTCTCGACGGCGGCGATTCCGATACACTGAGCAATCGCATACCGGACTGTCGATAGCTTCTGTCCTTCGAGGTCGACGTAGAAAACGCCGTCGGCAAACAACCGCCGGCTGTGGGCAAAATGGGAGACCGCGATCACGAGCGACGACTTTCCGATTCCTGGCGCGCCAATGCAAGCAGTAACCGAGTTATCCCGCAGCGACTTGGCCAGCCAGTACATTTCCTTGCCTCGACCAATGAACTGGTGGAATTCAGAACATTATTAATAGCACCATCATGAGACCGGCGCCTCAGCTTGAGTGGAGCAATTTTACCTGTCCATGCAGTGACGGGATGATCGCCTTTGTGGTAACAGTGTGGTCTTGAAGCTGACCATGGGGAATGCTTCCGAACAGGACGACGTCGTGGGCTGCTGGGTCGTCGCCTCCACCGAGCAGAAGAAACTTGGAAGACTCGATATGGGGGAACGGCAGGATGTGTCCTTTGCAACAGCACGCGTTTGGTGAATGCTGCGAGTACCGAGAGCCATTCTGTCGCCAGGTGCAGCTTGGTTCATGGAGGTGCCTGTTGATTTGTGTCCAGTGTCAATGAGTGTTCAGCATGCATCATCCTTGGTGAATCCACACTTACGCGCAGCAGCAGACACCTCGCTTCTGGGTCGGCATGGTACGCACGAATGCCTTGGCCACTTCAAACGCCGTCCGCACCGTGTCCCCTGAGAACAGCGAGAGGTAGAAATGCTTGGCAAACATGGTCGCCGACGCGTCCACGACCAACGAGTCCGAGTGGACGGCCACGACGTGCTTGATTCCTGCCTCTAGAAATACATTGGCGACGTTCTCACTGTGGCACGAGCTCACAAACACCAACTGTGTCGTCTGCGGCGCCGCGTCCGAGCCAGCGAACGTGAGGTCGCGCAGCATGCTCGGCGTGATCAGGTGTGTGCAGCCGATGCCGTCTTCAAAACAAAGCGCTGGCTTGGTGCCCGAGCCCGTGGCCAGAGAAGTGGACCATTCTACACGTGGACGCGGTCATCACTGTGGTCAGCACGTCGGCAGTCGCGATCTCAAACTGTACGTGGATCGCCTTGTGGCGAATGTCTTGCAGTAACGAGTTGATGATCGCCCGGCGCTCGGCCTCCAAGTCGAGTTTCTCCATGGGATACAGTCGCTCTCTATCACGAATCACGAGCGGCGCTGCGGGCAGCACGACGAGATCCAGGTCCAGCTTGGTGCGTGGCTTCACCGGCGCTGCAGGAGGCTTATTCGGGGCCAGCGGTGGCAAGCCACTGTCAGGTTGTAGCAGACTCTTGACCACATTGAGAAGGCGTGCGCGGTGGCCAAATGCCGCGATCTGGAGGTCGTCACGGAGGACCTCGTTGGTGAGTTCGGGGAGAATATCTGTCCGTTTACCATGCTCATGAGTTTTTTTCTTTCTTTTTGTCACGATTTATTTGCATCGCGCACCTCCGGCAATGTCATTCGCCTGGAAGACCTGTCGTGATTGACGCAAGTCAGTATCTCTAGGTAGTGTAGTGGGAATGAATAGATAGACTACTCACCTGTGCGTACTCGGGGAAGCCCATACTCACGAGCCATTCTGCGACGCGTGCACTCGGCCACTCACGCCAGTGCAGCGCCATACTGGTAGTCAGTCATCTGGGGGGGTGTTGATCAGGGAACGGAAATACTAGCGGCCGTGTAGAGCAGCCTCGATTAGTGGCCCCTAGGTTACGTATTGGACGTGTACCCCAGTAGGTATCGTACGTGTCGTTCTCCATCAAAAATGCAAAGAAAGATACTGTAATTTAAAAACCGAAGTAACGCGAGCCACACGTTTGCCCTCATTTTCTGTTTCTTGACAGGTGAAGGCGAAGACGAGCATCACCAGTCGACCGTTCCCTCCCTAGCGCCTGTGAGGGAATGGAGGCCGAGCCGATGCACGCGGGAAAGGGGGCATCATTGTTGACCCAAGCTGAAGTGCCCGTTACTTCGCCCCTTCCCACCCAAGTTCAAGTGCCCGTTGTCGTTGACAGGTTCTTTCCGAGCTCCAGTCAGAGCCCG
>JAADXF010000305.1:0-23661 GCA_023337575.1 Pythium chondricola | reverse complement strand
GCTTGAGTTCTTGGAGATCGTAGTGCACCAGTTCCTGTGCGGTATTGAATGCGTGCGTCATGATCTGCGCGAATGAGGCTGACTGTGTTGGTTTCGACCAGATATGTCTGGAAAGTCTACCCAAATGGTGCGTTCGCCTGACTAGCTACAGCGCTTCGTGGATATTGATGACTGGAATGCTGGGCACTGCAGAGTCTTTCGCGAAGCGCGCAATGTACGATGTGCCAGTCTACATGAACCGCCATCCGCAGCTGTGTGAGTATATCCACACGATGCTGCGGGGATGCAAACCGTGGATCCGGGATGGAGAGCTTGAGAAGTTGCAGATCGTACTGTTGTCGGAGAGTAGTGCGATCGTCAAGCGTCTCTCCATAGAGACAGCTTGGACCATCGCGATCATGAATACATCAAGTGCGTCGACAACGGTGACGTCAGCTGCCTGGGGCCAGAGCGACGAGCCGTTGCCGTTGCCAGCGATCGTCGAAGAGTTCCGTGCGGCGATCGTCGCACTCAGTGTATCCAAGATCACATACGGTTCTGGTACGGCGCTACCGGCATCTTTTCGCCTGCTTTCTCATACAAATGAGGACACGTCCCGACCTGGGACGGCTGTCGATGAGCAAAAGCTGGCGAACTCGTGGGTGATCGCTGACCAGTACTGGGCAAGCGACGAGGACAGCGAGGAGCACAAATCCAGTGCGGATGCGAAGGTGATTCTACCGGTCAAGTCGATTCGGGGTGACGTGTTCCCATTCCTTATGCAGCTGTATATGGAGGAGTCATGAGACCTCCATCGGGGCGCTCGCTGTTGGCCGCGCGAAGAATGACGGCTTGAGCACTTGTCCGATCACACGCTTCAAGACCTCGCTCAACTTTGACTGTGACGCCGCTCCAGCGTTGTCAAGAAGAATAGAGAGCTCGCACACTCGATCCAGCGTGGACGCGTCAGCAAACCAGTCAGCAACTGCATTGCAGAACAGAGTCCGTGTGGCGTCAGTTCAGGATGTGTGCATGCCTTATGAAGCAATCTTACTGAATGAGATGAGTCGTTTCTCTTGGGCAGTGGTGTGGACGTTCGACACCATCGTGACGATCATTGTCGCGATCTCCTCGCGACCGAGATCTTCTTCAAGTCTCTTCATCGCCATCGAGTCAGGATCAGTGTGCTATGTATGTGCAATATATCGCGTACCTCGAGGCCGATATCGATGATGGCACTTGTTGCAACTTTGCGAACCTTCGTGGTACACGAGGTTAGCAACTCAATCGACTGAGCCTACCAGATCCATGCAAGCAATACCTTCTGAGATCGATCGGATAACAATGACACGATTGCTCGGGGCGACGAGTTGTAGTCCACCAGACCTAGCATAGACTGCGCGGCTAGTTCTCTAGTGCACGAAGCCGCATCAGACTTGCACACAGCCAAGAAGACGTTTGTCTTGAGTTTAGGATCGACCTCCGTCGACACCTTGACGGCTGCACAAAAACACAATCTTCGTGAGAATTAGAACACCAATATATCCACACAATATCCAGCACAAACCTCGAAGCACAGCATGCTTTCCTTCCTTCCAACCGAGGCACTGGGTGACAGTGGCAACCAACGTGGTTTCAAGGACCGAGTCGATGACCCGTGTTGCAAGAAAGCAACCAGTCAAGCGAGCAATGCCTACAAACACAAGCACGTCGTTAGCGCACGCTGACCCACAAGGAGCCACGGCCTCTGATCCACTTGCAAGCCGCTGCATTTGCATCATCCGCGTCGACCGAGCTCACAAACGCTCGATACTCGACCGCAACATGGTGGCTAAAGAACGCTCTGCAGCCATCGTGGTCGGCCACCTCTGCCACTCGTCGAAACACGAAAACAAGCAGACCAAAAGCATGTTCCGATTCACTCTCAAACGCGTCAGAGACAGCGTGCAACTCGCGTTCAAACAGCAGGAACGTCGTGTATGGTAACGCTGTTTGCTGGAGAAAGAGTCGATCGTTTCGCCACTTGGCCACCAGCCACTCGGCGAACTGGTCCACAGCCATGAAGCGCTGGCTTTCGTCAACAGTTTCGTCGGCTTGCACGTCATGGAGACGCTGCACCTCCAAGGCCAACAAGGACTCGTTAACATCAGCGACCGTTGTCATCTCGGTGACCACACGCTTCCGTTTGTTTCCCCCCTTTTCACGATTGAAGTGGATCATTAGAAACTTCCGAAACTAGTCATGTATCCATTTCTATTTCTATCCAGTTGGAAGATCTGCGACGTGGGCACAGAGAACACCTCACAAACGAAAGGCGACGAAGATGGCACTGATCGCAAGACAGAACCAACAACACCAGAGCACGTTCTCTGAGCTACTAACACCGACGTCGACGGCCTCCCAGCCCTCCAGTATGGCCCAGTTTGTCGCACAAGAGTTTGTGTGTGACTGGCCGACAGCTCATACGCGAGCAGACTCGTTCCTGGTAAGCCAAGATGTGAGGTAATGAGATACACTGCATATCAAAATAGCGTTGGTGGTGACAGGTGCTTCGATTCGACGACAAGGGAAAGCACAGCTACTTGGAGCTGAGTCGGTCAGACATTTTGAGAATCATCCGCCTCGCAGAAGCTAGCCCCTTCGGTGAGTGACTCACGGGTCAAATGCGGCTACCTCACACAACTGATTGTACTGTTCAGAGAGAGTCATGGAGCCACCACCACCGACTAAAGAGCGACCAGGTAGTGTCGTCTCGCCGCTCGGCACGTACTGCGACCTCCAGCCGGTGCACATGCGTGATCTCCGGCAGTTGGACGAGTCCTTCTCCGAGGAGAACGAGACGGAGATCATCGTGCGCAAGCAAGCGATCCTGATCAATGCGGACCCCATTAGATGCATCCTCACGCGAAATGAAACTCTCGTATTCGTCCCGGATGGCGCCGATAGTCTCCTGTTGATGCTGATCAATGACTTCAACGAGTGTGTCACGAAGGAAACACACTCCTCAACGGCCTACGAGCTCAGGTGAGTCACAGGAACCACCATCTCAGGTACATGACTGTGTACAATGAGTGATGTATGAAAATGTGCAGGGCACTGGAGGCTCTCTTGGACACGTTGACAAGGTTCGTCTTCCCCCCAGTCATGAACGAGAAGTTCAATAAAACCGAAAACACTTCTCAAACTCGTAGGCGCCACGATCAGGAGTACGAGCGACGGGCGACCGAAGTGAACGATGCACTGAAATCGTTCCTGAACGTGAACATCATGGCTGGCGAGCTTGAGACCATGCGGTTGATGAAGAACAGCATGGTCGCGTTCCAAGCACAGGTAGACAGTCTGCGACGTGCGCTGATGGAGATCCTCGATAACGAGGAAGACCTCCGGCTTCTTTACCTCACCAAGGTGAGCTAGGATCATCGATGACGTTACCACATCATCAACCGTATCACCGGTCTCATGCCTCTTTGGTACAGCTCCATGAGAACCCGTCATTGATCTACGACCTAGGCAGCTTCGACCCGGAGAAGGTCGAGATCTTGCTCGAGTCGTACCTCAAGGATATCTACACGACGCGCACCAAGTCCGAGCTGCTGCAGCATCGCATCCAGACTGCCGAGAGCCTCATCACCATGAAACTGGACTACGCACGAAACTACTTGCTGGCGCTGCAGCTCATTTTCAGTCTGGTGGGGGTTGCTCTAGGCGTGGGCACACTGGTCTCTGGGATCTTCGGCATGAACCTCAAAATCGACGCCCCGACCAACACGGTTGCCACGTTCTGGTGGGTCACAGGTGCCATTCTGGTGGGCTGCGTGGCTGTGATAGTGGGCGGCGTGGCCTACTTTCGTCACCAGGGCGTGGCGATCGCGCTATAAGCTTGTAGGGATTCGAGTCGATAGGCGGATGTTTAGTGTATTGATTCTTGAATGGCATGGATGTCTATCGCGGCGACGAATACTTAACAACGGTCGTCACGGAAATCTGGGGACGACGTTCACGCACGTCCACCGATGGATTTGCGATACTCCTTCGGATGCTTGAGGCGACTGCCTGCTGGAGTCGCAAGAGTAGGCTGGAAATGCGTGCCACTTGGGACGAAGAAGCTCTTGCGACGAGCTGCACCTCCAGTGCGAATCGTTGGTGGGGCCAAGTTGGACGCTGCACCGACGTTCTCCTGGTTGCCGAAGTTTGCTGGTCGCGGGATCATGCTGTGTCTCTGTGAACCGGAACGGATACGCTTCGGTGGTCCTAGTAAAATGGACGGTGCGGACGATTGTGCGGGCGATGGTTCTGGCTCATATGATTCAGGACCATCACACATCATCGCCTCCGTTAACGGTTCGAGGATCTTGTCAGCCTGCTTCAGGCGAAACTTGAAGGTCTCATTCTCTAGTTGGAGCGTCGAAACCTGGGATCGGAGTGAGGTGATCTCCTCGTGCAACGAACGAATTGTTCCCTAAATGGCACCAAAATGTGAGGCCACAATCGACAGCAACTTTCCACGAACTCGCCATACGTACTCTCATGGCGTCCACATCTTCGTCATTCTCCTGGCGGCTTGCATTCACTCTAGAAGCTGAGTCGCCCCATGCGAGATTCTTAAAACGCTTGAGCGTCTCGGGCGACACTTCATGGTCCAACTGTACGCTCTTCCTCTTCGAGAATCCGCTGTCGTTGACTCCAATGTCGGCTTGCGCCTGCGCTAGCGCTTGGCGGAGCTGAATGTTCTCCTTCTCCAACTTCTCAAGGCGCTGTTGGTACGTCATTTCTGCGGTCATGACGTGCATCTTGGGTCGAATCTTGATGTTCTTGGCACGGTTTGCGTATTTGAGCGTGTTGTGGGACTCGTCAAAGCAGGAGTGCGATGGGTTCACGTTTGCGATCATCACAAGGCGGCACTCGCCTTCGAGCGAGTTCTTCAGAAGATGCGTCAGCTTGCTGTCGCGATACTGAACCTTCGGAAGGTTCGCTCGCACGCCGCTTTGGCGACGAACTGTCTGGGACGAGTCAAACGATGCGCTTCTCTTGCGATTATTGGACGAGAGGCTGTTGATACAGTTTGCCAGCGCCAGCAACGACTACGACCAAGCGACTGTGGTGAGCGAGGGAGATAGCAAGTGATCAAGGGTCGCGAAACAGTGTGCATACCTTATTGATGTTGGCTCCTTCTGTAAGCCGCATGCCACGATTCTGCGTCGTGGACGCACGTTCGGATCCGGCAAGATCGATCAACGAGAGCTTTCCTTCAATGGTCGACTTGCGCGGATGCATCTCCGACAACATCGTTGTGGTCGTGTGGCGTACAGTCACTTGGATGACGGCATGCGAGCGAGACGACACCTGGTTCGCAGCCGTGGGTTCTGTCTTGCGATGGCGATTACCTCTGTTCACAGAAAAAAACAAGAGTTCATCAGTCGTGTTGGGTCACTAAGCGTTGCCCACACATGGACGCACCGCCTCAGCAACTGTAAGACATGGCTGACGCTCTGCGCTTCTTCATAGTGCAGCCCAGCGACGTGTACGATACCGCGCGCTGGGTCCTCGCGTAGTGCCAGCGGCCTCGACGATGGCTGTAGCAGATCTCGAATTTGCTCGTTGTACACCTCCAGATACGACACCAACACCTTCCACTCGAACGTCGAGCCATGGGAGAGGTTGAGCATCGCTTCTTCCTCCTTGCGGTGGCGAATGATGGCAAAAATATCCGACAGTGCATGTGGAATGATACCATCCACCTGAAAATCCTCGTCGTCGAAGTCCTCTAGCTCGGACAATCCATCGCGCTCTGAGCCCATCATTGTGTGCGTCTTGCCTGCTCCGGTGGCGCCGTATCTGTGCGGGTATCAGACATAGACACAGGTCAGTAAGTACCTAAATGCACTGTTTATCCATGAATAATCCACGTACGCGAAGATGGTGGCATGGTATCCGTTCAGGATCGTGGGCACAATGTCCTTGACTGTCTTGGAGTACACTTCTTCCTGCGTCGCGTCGTCCGGGAACGCAATGTCAAACGCATACTCCTTGCTCGAACTCTGCTGGCTCTTGAGGTGGCCATTCGGCACACCAAACTTTTCAATCACCACCACCTAAAGGCTCATGATCTTGAGTGTCTATTTCCTCAACGCCCTGATCCAATGGCGGCTTACCTGGTCGCCGACCACTCGACAACACGAGCGGTGGCCTTGCAACTTCTCGTTGTTGGAGAGGGGGCGAAGGCGCACGGCAACCTGCAACCATTGACACAAATGAGATACAGGGACCGATAGCGCGGCTGTATACAGGCTAGGCGCACGTACGAGCATGCCCGAGGTGCAGTCATCGACGCTGCCGTCGTCGTCGAAGCCCACAGGGGACACCATGGCCACATGCAAGTTGCCGCTGACGATGGTGAGTGAGTGAGTTCGACTCATGGGCTGGCTTTTCGCAATGGTGTGGGCCACATGAAACTTTGGAAAGTTGCAGGAGAGGCGACAGACGCTTTTATACTTGAATTAGACAAACTGTTGGGTTTGCTGCTGCTTGTGTTATCCCAGAGGGTTGTGATTAATGCTTGGTCATTTTGAATTTTCTGGCGCCAACTTTTGTCACTTGGAACATGAAAATGACACCTCCAAGCAGCAATACACAGCGCGGTCGCGTGATGATCCCAGCGCACACACCAGCGGAGAATGAAAGAATACCGAATATTGAGAAAGAAACAGGTCTGCGTCGTGCGCGCATCCACATGCATCCGGCGAAAAGGTGCGTGATCGTCGTAGAAACTTGTGCACAAGTGACGTCTCTGACTCGCATTTCTTGTTGCAGACGTCTCATTTTCTCGGTCGCCCTGGGCAGCCTGCTCGGCGCTGTACTGATGATCACTACTGTGGTGTTTATCGTGCGCCCGTTGCAGCGCTGGTACCATCCAGTTCACCACATATCGGAGCGTATGGATCAGTTGGATGAATCCATTCTGGATCTCCACTTCACCACGGCAGAATCAACGCTGCACATGAAGGACCTGCTACATCAGATGCAAAAACTCCACGCTTCATCTACGATTCGAACTGGTCTCGTGGAGAAAGCAGCGGCCCAGAGTTTCCGAGAGCACGCGCACGACCGTTTGCGCCAACACTTTATGGCGATCAAGGAAGGTATACTCCTTCACACGTCGCAGCACCGACGCATCAATGACGCAGCCCACGAGCTCCGTCAGATGAATCGCACGGAAGACTTCGTTGTGATGCGCATGTATTCCGAGTCCACGTTGGATGAACAAGCACAGGCGGTTGGCATCTACCCGTCGGCATCTTCCAAGCTCGCCAACACCATTCGAGCCATTCGACTGTCCATGCTGGAGGCCTCTATCGATCACAACAACTACAGCGTGTTCGCCAACAGCTCGTCAGCAGCACCCAACATATTCATCGCGGACAATTCCTCTCGACATGAAGAAGAGAGCCACCATGGAATCCTCTCCTACGTCATGGTCTTTGGTGTACTTGGCGCGTGGGTGCGAAGCGTCATGATGAATGAGGCCACGCGCAAGAAGAGCGTGGTATTCCAGACCCACCGAGCGATATCGAAGTGGCTCAGTCGCTTCGTGGTGATAGAGCGCATCGACGACGACGCCACTATCTTCACGGACAAGCGATGAGAAAGAGGTGCCCAATACTCATATCCAGTACAGTACATCAGATTTGTCTTGTAACACGGACCAATGATAATCCAGACAACCGCTTTAGTATACGCGCGCCCACAGTGCGGCGTGCGTGGATGATCGTCTCTGTAGCCCGCTCGTGAGAATGCACTTGTTCCCAATGCAGGCAACATCTCCCTCTTCTTGTAAATTTTATGATTCAAGATTGCGAAGTTTTAGGATTAACGCCTGATGATTGACATCCAAAAATCGAATGACAACACAAGCTCGCGCGTGTGCTCGAGCGCGTGCAGCGCTCCGTGGCCGTCATCGACCCCGCGCTCGACTGGTCGTTTGTCTCGCGCGATGGTCTCAGCCTTGCCGATGCGTAGGCGATGGCCACAGCGTGGCAGCCACTGCTCCAAGGCCACGTCGATGCCTTCCCAGATCAGATCGTGTGCCGATTCGCCCGCCATTGCGATGCGAACTGGGTGGAGATGGACCTGAGCTGTGCGTGCATCAAAGCCAAGAGTCGCGCAATCGCTGCTCGCGCTTCCAGTCTCGTGTGGCGTGCGCTCGCTATGTGCCGTGGGTTCACTCTTGAAGAGAATCCGCTGTTCTGGAAGATGCTGCTCAACTCGCTGCAACGGTGGCAGGCGAATAGCGCCGAAGCCCAGCCAGCTCTACATGCCGGCTGGGATCCGACCACGCCCTGTGAAGACGAGCATGCATGTCCGGATTACTACGTGAGCGATGCTCGGTCGTTCTTTGAATTAGCTGCGTTTCCCCGCTACTCAGTCAAGCTTGGTTTCGCGGTTCTATCGGACGAGAGGAAGGTCTACATTGCACGACTCTTCTGTGGGCTAGAGACAAGTGACCAAGATGCACATATCGTGGACCGTCTCCACGAGATTCTGGGCTGACTCGCACCGATAGCACGACTGGTATCATATACTACGTAGTATGTACTTATGACCTACACCGTCTCAAACGACAGCGACCCCATCATCGATGATGGCGTCGGCGGTACGGACGACGCGGCGTTCTTACCGTGGCCGCAGATCGCTCGTCTAATGAGCTCCTTTTTGCGCTGGAAGGAGGTGCGTACTGAGGCGGGGGTGTCCGAGATGTTGTCCATCATGAGGAAGACGATCAGGATCGCGACGTGCTCAAGCACCAGCGCCACGAGGAATCGAGACCGTAGGTCAACGCAACTAAAGTCTGGATTCATCCTATGATTTATCAAGGCGTGAGTCACATTATACACACGTGTGTAGCTGACAATATCAGTGGCACACTTACCGAAAGTCCTTGCCGTTGAAGCGCTCGAGCGCCGTGCACTGGGTAAGGAAGTACTCGAGCTCGCCAGAGCTGACGCAGATGAGGCCGACGACCATGAACACTGCCAGCAAGAGCGTGACGAAGAGCATCTTCTCCCACTGGCCGATCGTGTTGGCCTTGCGTGGCACTGGCCGTCTTCTCAGCAGGAGTAACTTTTGGAAACAGTTCTGGATGTGGACGATGTTGTTGACCAACGCCGCGAGCGCACAGAATGGCCAGACAACCGAGAACATGACCACGTAGCCCTATACAAACACCTGCGTAAGGGACACGGACTGGCTTCGGTCACAGTCCACCACGAAACACGTACATATTGGATGACCATGCGCAAGTAGTCCGGCTAGAGTGGATGCCCACAATCACAGAGGAACGTTAGTGATCAACCCCATGCTAGATAGCGTCTCCCACCACGTACGAAAGGGTTGTACAGCGACAATTGACTCTCTTCCAGGACGTCGTCGGCCGTCATGAAGCCTGCAATGCACGGAGGTTAGAGAACTGACAGGAATGCCTTCGGATGCTTCACCAAACACTCACACTTTTCGTTCTCAAACCCTTCCAGAGTCCCGATAGACACTCCCAACTCGCGTTCGATGTATGGAATCCTGATCGGTGTCATCATTTGAAGCTGGCAACGGGTGGAAGTGTCAGTACTTGCCACAAGCTATGGAGACACACGCCAGATCAACTCACCTCAATCTTCGCCTTGAAGTCGATCGGATTCTGTCCGTGCACGTTCTCAGTAGGGAGATTCTCGAACGACGACTGGTACTCGGACAATGCCAGCAGCGTCTCTGCTGGGTTCGCCCGCATGATCTTGCGCGCGATCTTGGACGCCTTCATCGTCTCGCGACGAAGCGCGTGGGGGAGCGCGGTATCGATCAGCAGGTTGAGTGCCTGCGTAATCAGCAACGGCGTGACGAGGGCCGTGGACATGTCGATCACGCCATTCTCCCAGTCCACGGTGAGCTTCTTGTACTTGAGATTGTCGGCGAGCCACGTTTCGACCTCTTCACCGAAGGGTACGATCACGAACGCGATCAGGATGAACCACAGGAAGAAGGAGATCCAGTTGATGGTAAACAAGCGGTTGATCATCGTGCGCTGGAACTGGCGCTCGGTCGCGTGGTTCTCACGAACGACAAAGAAGTGGATGAGCTTGACGCTGAGCAGGTACACAAACACATCCAACGAAACGCCGAGGATGAGTCCCTGCACGAGGATGTATCCCCATCGCAAGGAGAAGAGCTTGGGGCCTTCGGTGTCGAAGCAGGAGAGGAACGTCGTGCACGTGGGGCACTTGCTGCAGAGCGGCGCCATCATCGCCGCCGTGTACCACTGCACGAAGAACGTGATCCCAGCTACGTATGTGACGATGAAGATTGTGAACACGACGAATGTCTGGATGTACGCTGGGATCCGGTACAGAGAGTTGTAGTACGGCTCACGGAACAGCACGGCGCCCTGCGAGTCCACGACGTCATGATAGCCGTGAGGTCGGAATGTTGAGTTGGGATACTCGGCTTCTTTAAAGAGACGCAGGTTCCACGCATCATTCAAGAGGTTGTTTTTCCTGGCCCACGCCTTGAGGAAGAACGTGCCCCACACTGTCACCGTGCAAAAGCCAAAGATACAGAGTCCTCTCATGTACTCGACCGCGCCGTACCAACGCAGCGAGAAGTAGAGCGCCGAGCCAGCGATCGCAGGGATCAGCAAGCACTTGGTGTACACGAACACGAAGCTGAAGTAGAACGCGACGCGCTCTCCATAATAGAACCGGAGTTCGTTGGTGATCTCATCTGACCGCCACATCCACTGGCTACACTTGGCGAGAATCATCGAGTTGACGCGTCGATTATGCAGCGGGAAGCACGAGGAAATGATCGGGTCTTTTCGATTCTGGTCCTCAAGAGAGATGTCAGCGCCTGGAGGATTCAACTGCTCAATGTTTGACGTGCTGGTGATGATACGAGCGATGGTTTGCAGCCGTTCAGCCGGTGTAAACTTGGCATCGTCATCGACAAACATCCCCAATGGTTTGGCAGGATCATTGTACACGCCGTCGCCTTGCTGGCCACCACCGCTGTTCATGAAACCAATGTGGCTGGACGCGATGAGCTGCTCGATCTCTGACGGCACTTCACCCACGGCACCAATCTGCAGCCAGCGTTCCAGCACGAGACGGCTCTTTTCGATCTGGAGACGCGATGGTGTGGGACGCAGCAACAGCACCATGTACTTGCGACTGAAGAGCGAGCTCGAGAGCACCGAGACCTCGAGGCCCGCCGCGATGCAGCGCTTAATGATCTCCATCTGCTGTTTGCCCACTGCATCCAGCCCATTTCGTGCGAGAATCCTTGGGGTGGTCGGCTTGTTGTGGAGGATCAGCGCGAACTCGTACTTGATCCGATGGTCCACAATCTGCCCCACGTGCGAGACACCGGATTCACTCCGTGGCGACCAGATCTTGGGCAGCGCACCTGTCATCTTGCCCATCGGCGACGAGCGCGGCGACGGCGGCTGCGGCAGCGGCGATGCTGCTACTTCACGGTCTGCCGCTGACGCTAAGTGCTTCACCAGATTGCCCAGTGACTTGGTATACGTCCGTGACCGCATGGCAGGCTCGGATAGCTGCCAGTTGAGTGGATCATGGTCGAAACTACGCACGCGGCGCCGCGTAAAGTCCTGGCCGCCGCCTGGTTCACTGACCGTGTCGTCGTCGTCGTAGCGCGGCAGCTCGAGCGACAGCGCGTCCGTGACACCGCCGCCAGAGGATCGGCGGCGACGGATGTTTTCCACCATGTACCCTCTGCCGACGTCGTCGCCTCGCTTGTACAAGGAGTCGTCTTCGCATTGCACTTCTTCCTCACGACGGATCGCCTCAAAGCTGCGCGTGCGCCGCAGCTCGCCTCCAGCGCTCAGGTCAGCCATGGGGATCGACGCAAGAGCAAGCCGCTCTGTCGATCAATCTCTTCGTCTTGTTTACCGCGGACTGGCAACGTCGCGTATGCACGTGCGTGTGGCTCGCGTCCGACTCCGCCGTCAACCGATCGTCGTTTCTTCCAAGAAGTATCCACCCACTTCAACCATGACTACCTGGTCGCCCAATTCTCCCCTTCGCGTAACTGCTCTTTGTAAACGGTAAAAAACGTTTTGTTTTGTGATATGGTTACGGGTACACGTGTAACCAGGTTGGAGATCTTGAAAGGACGCGCCTGGTCTGCCGATGTGAGAAGGCGTCGTGCTACTGCTGTGGATTCGTCTTGACACACGATACGAGCAAAGATGGATGCGCAGACAGCGGAGGCAGGCGAGGCGTACCTAAACTCGATGGGGTTCCGCTCCCTTATCGAATGGATTACGGCGGAGGCGCTCCTCTCGCGTCCGGAGGACCCCCTCGCCTTTATCCATGCCATCATCGACGAAAAGCTCAGCGAGGTCATTTCACTGCTTCACACGCGCATGTATCATTCAAACTGACATTCTAGTTGTTTCGTAGCGACCTGCAGGGGAGAAGTACAATGGCGAGTATGCCTTGGCGTACATCAAGCAGTGTTACGCCGCGGCGAGGTACAGTTCACGGCTTGTACGATGCTCATCCGTCCGACTCTTAACTCTGTAGTCTACAGTGCCTCAGCTGACGAGAATGGTCGAATTACAATTCGGCCCAGAAAGATAGCGTCAGTGTTTTTGCGAGCGAAGCCAACGAGGAGGGGTGGGCTTAGTTTAACGATGAACCACTGGCTTGTGAAACAGGGCACCACCAACTCATGCATCGTCAGGATCATCAGTCGCGGACGCAGCGCTTGTGCGTCGACTCACAGCTTTTGAGAAGCTAGCTGCGTCCGCGAGGCTGATCAACATGCAGCTCGAACCCACGGAAGGTGAGTACATTATCTTAAATGATGTACCTGAGTTTACACTGATGAGAATGCATCTACAGCGATTGCGACCATCATCAAGCAAGCCTGCAATCTGCTCAATGCAGAGCGCGCGACATTGTTCATTTACGTGAGTCGAAAGATTTTGTCAGGCCTAGACTGGCACCTTGCTGACTCGTCCCGGGGTTGTGCTATCTCTTCAGGACAAGAACACCGATATGCTATTACTCAAGGTGGCAGAAGGCGCTGCAGACATAGGTGTCCCATTCGGCAAGGTCTGACAATCTTTTGGGGCCTTGAGTTGAAAACGAATGGCTAATCTTGTGTCCACTGACGGGTAGGGTATCGCTGGGACGGTCGCAGTGACTGGCAAGATCGTAAACATCGCCGACGCATACGCGGACCCCAACTTCGACTCACAGTACGACAAACAAACCGGGTACAAGACCAAGTCCATTCTGTGTGTTCCTGTGCGCAACGGAAAGAACGAGATCGTCGGCGTGGTGCAGGTCCTGAACAAGATCCCCACCGAGCGCGAGGCAGTGTTCAACGAGACGGACGAGGAGATTCTCCAAATTCTCGCGACTCTTGCTGGCGTCTCACTTCACAATGCTCGCACCCACAAACTCGCCTGCCTTGCACGTGAGCGTGTGACTGAAGTGCTGGGCATCGTCCGCGACATGCATCGCGACTTGGGATTCAGTCCACTCATGTTCACGATCTCGACTCGCGTGCAGCGGCTCGTCAACTCGGATCGCTGTACGTTGTACATCGTCGATCGCAATAAGAACGAGCTGTGGACTCTGCAAGGCGAAGTGAACATCCGTGTACCCATCAGCCAGGGCATCGCTGGTGCCGTGGTGCAAACGAACCAACCGATCAACCTCGACAACGCCTACGATGACCCACGCTTCAACAAAGAGGTTGACCAGAAGCACGGCTACCGAACACGCAGCGTGCTCGCGATGCCACTTCGGAATCTTCATGGCGAGCCGATTGCAGTCGTTCAGCTCATCAACAAGCTGGATGATCAAGCTGTCTTTACGAGTGAAGACGAAGAGCTCCTCAGCACGTTCCTTCAGATCGCCGGCCCAATTCTAGCTTCATCGCAGTCCCATCTCTCCAAGACCAGCAACGAGGGAGCGACCGAGTTCCCAGGAAAGGTAGCACGCACTCAACCTGCAGAAGTGATCGAGATGAACGTCATCTCCGAGAACGATGAGGAGGAAGCGTAGGGAGGAACCACGTAACCTTGTGATACATCACATGCATAACCAAGTGGTACATGGTTACGATAGTATTCAATTTCGGAGGTAAATGTGTATATAGCAGAGGTTCGCCGCACGTTGAAGTGAGAGGGAGGAAAAATGAATGCCGCACCAACGGTGGCGCAACGGTGGTGCACGGCGCATGCGCGCGCGGAGACGAATACCGTCACCAACAGATACGAACAAGCAGAGCTGCTAAGTGCAATCCAGGCACTCGAAGCGTTGAAGACTTCCTCTGGCGAAACCAACTCTCCTAATAGTGCGGTGCTGCCTCGAGTGTTGAAGGCGTGGGCATACTTTCTCGAGCTTGCCGCGAGTTTGGACACCGACTCACAAGAAGAGTCGCATCGACAGCACACGCTTCTCGTACTTGAGTCACGTGTGCTTGGCTGCGTGAAGCGGTTCCTCGACCATTGCGCGTCGGCCCATGACTCTAGCGTACTCTCTTCGTGCACGGGCGCAACACGCGGCGGTTGCGTTCCGGCTATTCTGAAGACGTGCATCAGCTGCTTCCTGTTCTTGTTGAGCTGCCAAAAATCAAGCGCGCTACTCATCGTGCGAAGTCGGCTCCATGTTTGGTTGCTGGATGAGTGCAGGTCTGGCAGCGGGGAGAGTAGAGTCGTGGAAGCTACCACCGCGATCGACACTATGATCGACTCCAAGGACGTCTTGGTCGGAGTGGATCCATTCTACTGGGCGCTGATCCCCTTGGATACGCTACTGAAACACGAAGGCTCGACGTGTGATGTGTACAGGCTGCCAATCGGTCCGCGGTCGCTCTCCCATTTGCTGCGAGACGGCCACCTGCCGCACAACGAGACTGAAGAGCTCAGCATACAACTGCAGCGACCGAAGTCACCGTTAGAGTCACCGATGAGATCGAATCCTCGTCGATTACCATCGATCTTCCAGTTCACTACCCGTGTCAAGGAAGATGACGTCCCGCCCAAGCCATGCTTCGTATGCAATCCACCACAAGACGATGTTTCAGCCTGGGAAGCAGCCACAGCAATCACGACTTGCCAGCACTTCGTCATCCGCGCTGTCGTGGCTATGGTGCTGCTGCTGCACCCATCGTCAACCGAGTTCAAGACCTTGAGACGCGACGGAGTGTGTGAAGCACTCCTCCAGGTCGTGTCGTGTCCTTCATCACAAATCACCAACAATGGCATTCGTCGAGAAGATCATGAGACGGGATCTGGCCCAGCAGGTGAACAAATCAAAACGCATCTCAACGTCATTCGTGAAATTGCCATCGCAGGCACCAAAGTGCTGGAGCCACAACGCGAGACGGCAAGCAGTGAAGGCATTGGTGGAGCACTTGGCCCGAAGTCACCAGTGAAGAGTATGCGGCCCTCACCAACGACAGTACCAGTATCCTCGCCTCTGAAGGCAAAACTGGACGCGATATCGGAGCAAGCGCGTCGCAAGAGATCGCATCATCGTCGGGAGGAACTCACACGACAGCACGAGTTGGAACGAGCAGAACTGCGCCAACGAGTCCGGGATCTCCGCCGCTCTGCGATGGAAATGAGGGACACACTAATCAAGAGCCTTGGGGTTATGAGTGTCGGCCGTCCTCACCCAGCAGCACAGTCTGGCCAGTCGATCACGACGTGGCTTGAATCATTTATGACGATCGACAAGAGAGAGCAGCTTCGCCAAGAGCAGGAGGCGATGCGGCAACGGCGTTTGATTGAGCTCCAGTTTCAGCTCGAAGAAAGACGAAGGCGTCAGCGAGACGAGCGGTTGATGATGGCAGCGAATGATCAGGACACGCCCACGACGACCGAGAAATCGAAAGAGGAAGCCAAGCGAGAGGAGTACCGCCGACTCCAGCAGGAGATGCAAGAGTTGCGAGCGAAGGAAGAGGAAGAGAAACGAAAAGCGACAGAGACGTCGGCACTCGAAAGGAAGCGAGATGCCGCCTTGCTTGAAGCGCGACGCCAGCAAGCGCTGGTCGACGAATCACGTCGGCTGGTGAAGGAGAATGAGCTGATGAGGAAAGAAGACACGTACTACGTTGAGAAGATCCTCCGTGAAAAGCGCCAGCGCGAACTGGAAGCGAAACAGGCCAAGGCGATCGATCCAATCGCTGAGCAGCAGAAGCGAATCGAGCTCATGTGGAAACAGGATGAGGAGCGAAAGCGATGCGAGCATGAGTACGAGATGATGCGAAACGAAGACCTATTGGCTCGTCAGCGACGGTTGATCGAGGCCGAGAGTCGCCGAAAGCAAGCCGAGCGAGAGCGGAACGAAAGAAGGCAGTTGGAAGCAGAAGAACGCTGGCTAAAAGTTCAGTGGAAGAGGAGTGACGACGCGATTGATCGGCAGAGGAAAGACGAGGAGAGACAGCGTCGAGCTGAAGACAGACGAGCACGACGAGAGCAAGAGCAGCAGTGGAAGGCGTGGCAAGCAGCGTGGATCTCTCTGTACGATCCGAGCGGGAACATATACTATTACAATCAACTAACGGGTGAGTCCCAGTGGACCAATCCCTTCGAGATGACGACAGTGGCAACAACCACGACTGGCGATGAGACTACCACAGGTGCTGCAGCGTCGTGGCCGGACACGTCATCGATGCAGTATCAATGGTACTAGCTCGCTCAGCCAGGGATGGCTGAAAGCTCGGTGTCTGCTTGGCGGTATGGGTACGGGCCTCCGTTGCTGTCGACTCGCGAGGCGGCGACGCGACCATGTCGAAGAAAGTCTCCCACTCACTGACAGCCTTGCGGTCGTGGGACAAGCGGTGACGACGTCGTCGCACTTTACGCGTCATTCGAACTCGGAAGCTGTCGTCGGTTGCGAGCTGCACGGCGAGTTGTGCGTACTCTTCTATCGTCGTCGTGGTCAACTCGCTGATCCCCATCTGCTTGTAAAAGCCTGCGACGATTCTCGACGCCCAGAGCTCACCCGCCATGGTGACAACGGGGACGCCGGCTGCGAACGCTTGCATCGCCGTCTTGGGTCTGGACAAATGGATCGAGCTGAGCACTGCATCCGCGGCATTGAGCAGGTGCATCTCGTGGCGGGTGTCAACATCGACCAGACAGATCACCCGCACCGCATTCTCGTGGCCGACGTGGTCCGTGATTCGTTTTATCAGCAGCTGCTTCCAGTGTCTCCGATTCGACGACGTCAGCAAGAACACGTACGCCAGCGGATCTCGCTCCAGAATCTGCCGCAGTGCCTCGTCAAAGTCCGGGTGCAAGTGAAGAATCGCCTAGACAACAGGGTGAGAGACGAGAGGGAACCGCGGGCCAAGACCAAGTCGTACCTCGATTGTGAGGTAAAAATGGAAGTCCTTCGGGACAGGAAATTTGTCCACGATCGCCTTGCGGATGTCTTCACGGGCGATTGTGCTGTTGGGCAGCGGCGGCAACTCGTGGTAGATGCCCATGCCTCTGCGGTGTCACAACCTCGTGTCAGCATCTACTGGGGTTTTCACAAGCAGCGAGAACAGGACGTACTGCATCTGGTACACGGACTCGGTGTAGTGGTCGCGAAAGCTCTTGTGCTCGTACTCGCTGGCCAAGAAGTAGTCGATATTCGGGACACCAGTCGTGTCCGGATTACCCCACCACGCCGCCTGCACACGCGCGAGTCGTTGGAACGATAGGAAATACGCCATCTTGTCCATCCCAAGCTGCGCAAACAAGCAAAGAAGCCATCAAATCGACCACTCCAGTCAAGGGTCACCCACCGTCCACGCACTCACCTCCGGGTAGATCAACAGGTCAAGATTTGCGGCTCGGATCTCGGCACGGGCGGTGCGCATCTCACGTGGCAGTGCGACCACGTGCTCTGCAATCTGCTCTGCTTGTTCGTACGATCGGATCGATTTGCTCAAGCCGATACCGAACGCAAAGACCTCGTACTTGGATCGATTGAGCTGGGGCAGCAACTCGTCCATGAACAACCCGACGGCAGGGCTATAGAGAAAGCGAGACACGAAGCCGACACGAAGCCGCGCTGTGTCGCTGATTCCTCTGAGGTTGAGGTCCTGACGAAACGGGAGCGGCGTCACCCCGTAACTCGCGAGGAATCGCTCCTGGACAATGCCCGGGTCAATCAGAAGCTTGTGGTACATGGTACCGATCGCGCGCTTGAGCTCTCGGTTGTTGCGGTGGTGCGTGTTCAAGGACACAGCAGTCGAGAGAATCGGATGGCTCGGGTCGATGGGGATCGCTTGCATCGGCTGGTCCACTGTATACCAACCAAGGCGACACAAGGTGAGTCACCAGGTATCACCGCGTATGGAAAAAAGACGGATGACTCACGGGACTGCAGCACATTGGTGACATTGTTCAGCACGCGCTCGCGCTCGGCGTCGATGGCCTGCTGGCTCGCGGGCAGGATACGAGGCAGCACGATGCTCATCATGATGACGACCTGGTTACGCGTGCTGCTCGACGTGATCGACGCATCGTGGTAGATCTACACACCAGTAACAAGACCACCATGGTCAGCACGGAACCGAGTGCGGCTATCCACGGATCGGGAGAGCGTCGTATTACCGCCGCGTAGCGTTCGATGCTCGACTCGTACTCGCCCAAGGACTCGAGAACGTCGGCGCTGTGGATCTACACAAGCGATCGGTGAGTTGTGTGATTCAACCAGCTCTCTCTCTCTCTCCACATGAACCCATCACTCACCATTGCTTGAACGGAACCTAGATTCGCACCGGCTTCAAACTCCTTTTGCGCGATTTCAAACTGGCCACCGCTAAGCAGCAAGTTGCCGCGGTCAAGATAAAACCTCGGTGTGGTTGGGAAGCGTTGGATCGCGTGGGCCAGGCAGCGGTCGGCCTCGTGCCACGAGTCGGATTGGCGCGTCAGCTCACACAGCCACGCCCATGCGTCTTCCACCATGGAGCTGTGCGGTGGCTCGGCGATCTGGCGCGGGTGCGATGCCCCGTCGTCGCTCGCCACCACCTTGCGCAGCTCGTGCAGGGCGTCGTCATACTTGCCCAGCGACTGCCACGCGATGCCGAGCGCCAGCGCCGCTGCGACGTACGACGGCCGCAGCTCCAGAGCACGGCGGTAGTGCTGGATCGCGAGCTCCGTCTTGTCAAGCTCGACTAGACACCGCCCCATTGTCAGGTGCATCGTCTCGTCGTGGTCATGCAGACTCAGCGCGTGCTGCACGAGGTGGACTGCGTCGGCGAAGCGACGCTCCTGCATGGCGGCTTGCGCCAGGCGGTGGCGGGCCACTGCGTGCGCCGGGAACATCTCCAGCACTTTGTGGTAGACCACGCTGGCGAGGGCCCATTGGTCGTGCAGGTGGAGGCTCTCGGCCGTGCGCATGGCCTCGGCGATGCTCCGGTGCGTGGCCGCGCCGCCATCGACCTGCACGACGATCGAGGCCACTTGGAAGTACCGCGACGAGTACCCAAGCATTTTGCCAGCGTTTATGAGCCCGACCGAGACGCCGTAGTGTAACCCAGGGAGTAACCCGGATGCGTGGAACGTGGTGTCGTTGCCGTGGCGCTCGTAGCACTGCTCCGCAAAGCCACTGTTCGCGTCCGCCTGTGCATCCACCGGTACAAACACAGTCGCCATGCTGATGCAGACGCGCTCGTCGCGCACGGGCGTGTTCAAGAGGTGCGTGCGCATCGCGATCTCGATCTGCAAGTCGGTCGTCATGAGCAAATAGTCGTTCGGGGGAAAGAGGATCTCGACCACCGGCTTGCTGGACACCGCGGTGATGTCCATGAACTCAATCGACGGGGACAATGCAGCGCAAGTGCTTATTGCACCAATAGCTAACAGTGTCCATCTCTTGAATGCAGAGGAGCGATGGCGATGCCCGAGGCGCCGTCGTCGATCGGCGGCGGCCATGATGGGAATCATCGATTTTTTGTGTGTTTTCGGAGTGCATCAAGGCTAATTAACGTTACACTGGAGGCGTACCTCAACCCTCACAATACTGACATGCTTTTAATAGAGGTCCCTCTTGGATAAACCCCGGATGTTTTTGTTCACCCTCCTTTTTCATTCCAACAGCGCGCTCTCACTCACCCCACCAACCCATCAATCACGAGCTCCGCGCCATCATGAGCTACGGGTCTTCGTCGCTGCGCGCGCCAGGCGGACGCATCGAGTCGACACGCTACGGCACTGTCAGTGGCCTCGCGCGCTCCGCCAGCGATGCGAACGTCAGCGGCAGCCATCCGAATAATAGTACAAATGCCACCGCCCCAGCCACCGGTCTCCACCGCCAGTCGTCCACAACCGATCTCTCGATCGCGAACCTCGATAACGACGAGGATTTCGAGCGCCTGCTCGCGAGCTACGACGTGGTGCTGGTCGTAGATGTGCTGCGTCGGTACCTCGCGTCCGAGGTGCAGTCGAGCCTTGCGGCGGGTGCGAGCAAGCCACAGTCGGCGCAGATCAAGCGCCAGTTTTACGAGCGCTTCAACCAGATCCTCGACCGCCTCTTTGGCAACGACGACGGCTCCAAGCACAAGTACGGTGGCTGGCTCGACTACAGTGTCGGGCTCCCTTCCTCGTCTTCGTCGTCGGCGGGGTCCGCCTCGTCCAGTGCCGCAGCGCAAGCCCAGCGGCGCAATCGACTGCTGCTCGCCGGTGGCCATGAAGACGAGCTACGCATGGAGAGCTACATCACCGCACTGACGCCGAGCGGCCGCGCGCTGGCCGAGTTCCTGGGCGTGGCGCGCGAGGACGACGCCGCGGGTTCCATGTTCACGCTGCTGTTCAAGATGGCGCACCCGGTGGAATTCAAACTGGAGCTGGAGCTGTTGCCCGAGCAGTCCAAGCTCTCGCTGCTCAGCCGCTCGGCGTTCACGTCCGTGCTCTTCACGCAGCTGCTGCAAAAGCCCATCACCAAGCAGCGCATCGACCCGCGCGCGCCCGTGCTGCTCGTGTCCATCAAGGAGCTCTTCCTCGTTTACTTTCTGCGCCACCCAGCGAGCGCCAACCACCAGAGCGGGCCGTCAGCCGGCACCACCGCCCGTGGGTCTTCTTCCTCTTCTTCCTCTTCTTCCTCCTCGTCCATCACATTATCCAGCACGGCGGCCACGGGCACAAAGGGCTCGTCCCTCATGGGCTCGCTGTCCGGCACGCTCTCGGGGCGTGGCAAGCGCAAGGAAACCTACAGCTGGCGTGCATTCACGGCCGAGGGCATGGCCGCGTTGACGCGAGGCAACGCCTACAACGTGCTGCTGCTGCAGTACCTCCGCGTGTTCTTCCCGGACTCGGCCAAACCCGTGGCCAGTCGCTTCCTGGGCAAGCTGCTGCAGCACTCGAACCTCTTTCTCCACATCCTCATCGAGTGCTGGCTGCGTCAAAACCTGATCGTGTTTTCCGATGACAACGCGGCCGCGATCGACTGGAGTGGCTACCGGCTCCAGCAGAAACTCGTGAGTCCGCTCGCCGCCGCGCAGACTCAGACCGCGTACATGGCGCCTTCGGACGACCTGCTCTCGTCGCTGCTGCTCACCATCATCCACCTGCTTTCAGACTCGTTCTACCCGGCGCCGATCGATGGGAGCTCCTCTTCTTCCTCCTCCTCCTCGGCGGCGATCTCCTCCTCTTCGACAGGAGGCATGATCGGCAGCGGTGGAGGCTTCCTCAGCCCGAGCGTGACGGTGCTGCGGCGGCCACTGTACGAGTTCCTGCGGCTCGTGTTCTCCCGCGCGCCCATTGGCCTCTCGCCCACCGCATTTCTCGCCGTCACCGACGTCTGGCTCGCCTACATCCAGCCGTGGATGTGCACGCACTGGGCCAAGGACCAGTCCACGGCCTCCACCACGAACGGCCTGCGCCGTGCCGCCTCGGACACGACCACGGACGCTGGTGCCTCGTCGTCGTCGTCAACATCATCAACCGCCGCGGCGCCTCAGTACTCACCGGCCTGGGACTCGTACGTGCTGGCCAACTACCACTTCTACACGACGCTGCTGGGCGCGTTCATTGAGCGAGCGAAGGAGCTCGAGTTCACCGGTGCCGACGAGCGCGCGCTCGCCGTGCTCGACCGTGTGCTCGCCGTCTTCACACCCGAGCTGCTCGCCCTGCTGCGCAACGCGTCCGACTTTCTCGACCGCAACCAGCCGTACTCGATCGCCTCGTCTTCCTCGTCCCTGCTCCAGATCTCCCGCAAGACCACCAAGCAGCCAGCCGCTTCCGCTGCCTCCACCACCACCACCACCACTGGCCCATCAATGGACACTGCACTCTCGCCGCGCCAAGGCCAGGTGCTCACGTACCATTGCAAGTCGCTCGGACTCGAGTGCATCGGTGTGCCGCTCCACGCGACGTTCCACCGCGACGCCGAGCGCGTCTTCGACAAACTCTGGAGCGACTCGGGCTTCCTCACCACGGGCGCTGCGCTCGACTCGTCCGCCGCCATGCCCCAGCGCTCGCCACGCTCCTCCTCCTCCTCGAGTCCTCCACCCAACGAGACGCCGTTCGAGCGCGTCCACCGCCTCAGCCGCCAGCTCCGCCGCGTGTTCGAGATCTCGGACGCTTACGTGGCTTCGACGGCCCACTCTCGCGCACTGCCCAGCGCCAATGGTCTGGAACCGATGGAGCCCAGCCGCCACTCGACGAAGCGCCACCTGCTCACACTCGACGGTCTGCGCCAGCTACGCAACGGCCTCCGCGTCTGCTCACCCGAGGAGCTCTCGTTCATCGGCGACCCGATGCTGCGGCCCATTTGCTCGTATGAGGTGCCCGTGCTGGTGCGGCTCTCGTACCGAGTCTCGGTGTGGCTCAACCGGCAGCTTGGACTCGCAGCGCCGTACCGTGGCCGCCACTTTGAAGACAACGTGCACGTCGACTTTGAAGACGCCAAGCGCCGCAGCTTCCGCTTCAACCTGCGCTTCCTCGCGAGCAAGCCGAACCTCGCGGCACTGACGCTGCTGCTGGGCATCGTGTATCTTGTGCTGCTGTGGTAGGACGCCGCGAGTGTAGGTACTGGTAGGATATACACACACACACACATATTCACATGCACACACACACACAGAATACGAACCCTTGGAGACGTCCCGCCTCGGATTGATCTTGATCGATGCACCCCACTGGGATGGATGGCTAGTCACTATCGCTACTGTCACACAAGTCGCTCTCCGAGGATGAAAAGTAGGACGACGAGGATGAGCGACCTGCAGGAGACGCCGGCGCGGCTGGTGGTCGGCTTGTACACTTGGAAGATGAGTCGTTCGTGGTGGACGGTGGCGGAGGCGGCGGTGGAGAAGACGGCGGAGGGGGGGCAGGCACCGTGGCCGTCAGTCTTTGCCTGGACTTGGGTTTGCTGCTGTCCACGTCCGAATCCTCCGACGAAGACGAGGACGACGAGGCGCTATCGTCGTCCGAGCTCGAGCTCTCGTCACTGCTGGCAATGCGATTCCGACGCACTACCTTCTTGGGTGTCTCGGTCGGCTTAGCCTCGGCCTGTCGCACTGGCTTGGACACCGTCTCTTGTCGAGTTGTACTGGATCGTGGTGTCAATTGACGAGTTTGAGGCCGCTGTGGGCCACGGCGCTTTCGTCGCGCGCTGGCCGAGTCATCACTTTCATCTGCCTCCTCTTCGTCGTCTTGTT